>CAJDSM010031280.1:0-13885 GCA_903981925.1 Ostrea lurida
CCCTTCAAAATCAGTCCTACGCCTCTGACAGGGATTGGTTTCCGTGAGCATCCAGACCATAACGTTTTGTTTGGCATCAGAAAACAATGGCTGTGAATTATCATACATCTCTCATTGACTAGACTTAGATGTTTATAATTTCAACATAGAAATAAAAACATAAGTAATAAAAGATTACAGAGCTCACCTTGACGGGAGAACACCTTTATATGGCACCATTATTATATCTACGCTTTATTTTAAACCGCGACAGGCTACTCACAAACAAGTTGTTAAACAAGTTGTTGTTGCAGGATTCAACAGTTACGTTTAACGTCAACATTTGGTATTTTATGGTCGTTATAATAACGATCTAGTTGGCTCATGCATTCTGCCATTGGGTCAAATGCTGTCTGACGTGTTTTATAGCAATTACTAACCCGTTCTTTAAACATTGATTTTGACTACAGATTACTTCGTTTACCAGATAAAGGCAATGGGCTCACGGTGAGCTTGACCGGTCGACATGGGATGCTTACGCCTCCTTGACACCTGATCCCACCTCTGGTGTTTCTAACGGCCCGTGTTTCTCCAACTTTGTATTCTGTTTGGGACTTGCGGGATTGATCTTCGCTTTTTCGTTATGACTGGATACGACTGTTTGACAATATTGTTCTCAAAATGTATATTCAAACATTTTACAGTTCTTGATATGAATTGAATTTCACAAGTCAAAAGCGTGTATGACCACCGCCTGCATTTAACAATGTAACACATTTGTAACGTGTTGATGATGTGTAACAGCCAGTCACGTGTCCTGAGGTGCCGTAACATTATTGCCGAGGCCCATTGCTGAAGTTCTGTGCATCCTAAATTTCCTCCCTCACTCATCTATAAGAGGCTCAATGAGCGAGATTTCTCAGATTTTAAGGAACAGTCTATGGATTTGTATCTTTGTACTGCCATGATATCGTACATCTCGGTATCTTTGTACTGCCATGATATCGTACATCTCGGTATCTTTGTACTGCCATGATATCTTTCACCACAATGACTTTTCTTTCAAAAATTCCTCCCCAGAGCATCACATATCTACCTTTAAACCTGTTTGCTTGTCACACAGTTTTTTAAAATCTTCTCCAGATATGTATTCTCTTGTCGGGAATTACTCGTCACTAAACATCACCAGTCTTGCAATTGAAAGCGCAAGCGATGTTGTGCTCATTTCCCCGGGGACCGATTGCGGTATCTCAGTGGTAATGCGTTCGCTTTGTAACTGGGAAGTCGTGAGCTCGAGTCCTGTTCCTGCCATGGGTACGTCAAACCTACGACGTAATCATAGGTAGCAATTGCACTTTAGCCAAACGCTCAACATTTAGAAGTGAGAATCAGATATATTTCGGATGAAACTGTGAAGATAACAAACNTGATGTAATCATAGGTAGCAATTGCACCTTAGCCAAACGCTCAGCATTTAGAAGTGAGAATCAGAGGTATTTCGGATGAAACTGTGAAGATAACAAACAGCGATCAATCGCATAAGTCCTGAACAGAATACAAAATAAGAGCTGGGCAAACACGGACCCCTAGATACACCCGGAGATACGATCAGATCGACCGGTCATACCCGCCGTGAGCCCATTGTCTTGATCATGTAAACGGAGTACTTTGCACCCATATCATTGTGTAAAGAAGTTAGTATGAGACAGCATTTGACCCAAAGTCAGATTGTGTTGGAACTAGATCGTTATAAGTAATAGTTATTGTATATTTATTTCGGTGTATCTTGATTCATTTGGACAAAGGGCGGTGACGAGTGGGGGGCACGAGTCTCCACCCTTCGTCCGAATAAATNGGGGAGCACGAGTCTCCACCCTTCGTCCGAATAAATCAAGATACAACGGAATAAATATTCAATAACTTACTTGTATCAAGGCCAATAGAAACTTGCTTGTATCATGACATAAACAGAATTGCATGATAGTTTACATCAGTGAGCGTGCGAGCTCATCGACTGGCGGTTTGGTCTCAATATAATGAATACTGTTTTGCACATCAAACGATGTCACTGATAGCACAACCAATCAGATTGAATGGCCGGGCCGTGGACGAGAATTTATATTTTGTCGCAAAGCACGTGGTCACCAAGTTACAACATGTTTAGAGTCAAATCATTACGAAGCCCATGTGTTTTACAAGTATGCGTCTTAAAAAATCTTATTCCGTTTTTTATTGTAATAAAAAAAGATTTCAAAAGATTAATCCTGTATATAAGATTTTACAATTCTTTATTGACGGACCATATATTGTTGTTTTCGAGAGAATTCTCGTAAACAACCATTCAATGCGATTGGTCTATTCTACCAGTGGTATATCAGTACTACGTTTGATATGCAGAATAGAGCCAATCGATGAGTAGCACGGTAACCAATGCATGAAAATCCCGCCAATCGCTGAGTAACACGGTAACCAATGCATGAAAATCCCGCCAATCGCTGAGTAACACGGTAACCAATGCATGAAAATCCCGCCAATCGCTGAGTAACACGGTAACCAATGCATGAAAATCCCGCACACTTACAAATGCCTGCCGTACTTTCATGCTGTTACGATATCTGTCATGTGACCAGTGGTTCTTGCGTGATTATTAAAAACTTGCTTCCACCATGACCAATTAGAAATGCAATACCGGTATTTGTCTTATGACCCTTGGTTCTTGCGTGATTTTTAATTACCCCAATGAAAATTAAAAGTTTGGTCAGTTGATCGCTTGGGTATCTCTCGCACTACCCGCCCAAATGTCGGTGAGAGTGGCTGACCTAAACTATATGATGGTTTTATTCCACGATGACCATGGGGATTTTATTTGATCACAAGTGTGCGACGAAATTGACGAATTACGTACATAAACTGGGAGACGATAACGTGGATATCAACATGACCACGGGGCAACAGTTCGTGAATTTTGACTGGGACCTTTTTTATTTCATGATGATCACGAGGATTCGATCCTGATGAAATTGACGAATCGCACATTTTGTGAATGTAAACTGGTCCAGGAAACGATAACTTGGATACTAACATGACCACGGACCTATACAATTCATGACTTTTGACTGAGACCTTTGGAAATTGTCACGCGGTATTCAATAATTTATTTACACGGCACAGTTTAAAAAATAATATGCAAATGTGCATTCCGACCACTGGTGTATTTCCAGTTATTGTACACTTTCGACAAAGGGAAAACACCACAGCCATTATACAACGAAGTATAAAGCGCTATATAAAAAACAATCATTATTATTTTTAATTATTGATAACATGGCGAACACCTAACCTGAGAATGAGGAAAGCTTGAATGCCATCCTAAGAAACTATTAACCTTCCTGTCAGAATGATTGACAACACAGATGTAAATTTTATATTTATAATAAATATAATCAAAGCAGAAAAACATATTACTAACGAATGGTAGTATTTAAATGCATTTGATATTTTAGCTTCTCCATCGTCAACTTCCCATATTCATGTAGCAATATTCCATCATCACCTGCATATGGTGTGTATGTCTCTCAACTTACTCGATACGCAAGAGCTTGTTCTGCGTATGATCAGTTTTCGAGGCAAGCTACTTACAGACAAGTTGTTGTTGCAGAGGGTTTCAACAGTCACGTTTAAAAGCAGCATTTCGTAAATTCTATGGTCATTATAACAATTTAGTTTACCAATATGACCTACCATTGAGTCAAATGCTGTCTGATGTGTTTCATAGCCATTGTTCACACACTGATTTGACAATGGATTGTTCGTTTACCTGATCAAGACTATGGGCTCACGGCGGGTGTGACCGGTCAACAGGGGATGTTTACTCCTCCTAGCACCTGGTCCCACCTCTGGTGTGTCCAGGGGTCCGTGATCGCCCAACTCTTGTTTTTGTATGGGACTTGCGAGATGATCACTGTTCGTTATCTTTGCCTTTACTGTACCAGTGAATGGATATGATTTACCATACCTGTACTGGATTGCATGACTTCACAAAAACCATTACAAAGATACATTGCTGGATCCAGTACATGTTTTACCAATCCCCTGTCTTTACTCCTCACGAAAATGTTGACAGATGTGAAGGAGCAATATGAGGTAGTTAGGGAGCCGACCAGCGAGCCCAGTTTGACTAACCACGTAGGGAACGTAATGGACGCATATATCAGCATAGATGCCTAGACCTAAAAGAGTTCCCGCTTCGCCTGGAGCATGCACCAGCCTGTAGCATCCCGACACTTAATTGACACGTGGGTGTGGCCCCAGCGATTGTGTCGAATCAGTTGAGAAACATACACACCATATGCTGGTGATAATAGGATGTTAATACATAAATATGGAATGTTGATGATGGAGAACCTGAAATCGTCCTGTTTGTCATAAAAATGAGTTGTAAATTTACCTTTGATGTCGATATCCAAAAAAATATCTAAGTACGAGGCAGAGATGGAAGACTCAGTGGTGTCTTTTATTCCAAAACACTGGGATATATAGAATCGACATATGAATGAAAATAATTATTATCAATAGACAAAACGTCGTCGATATATCGAATTAAAGGCCACAGCTTAATATTTTTTTCATTTTTTTGTAGAAGCTTTTGAATAAAGAACGCAAAAAAACAGTTCAGCTAGTAGCAAAGGGACACAATTCGTGCCGATGGTAATTTCAACAGCCTGTTGGAAGACCTACCTGATCATCAAAGACTACAAAGATACTGTCTATGTATTGTCTCCAGTGTCGTTTTACTATCAACGTCAGAGTACTTGTGCGTAGAATCAGATTGGAGTTTAAAGGAAGTGTACATGAAAATGTAACATAGGGTTTAAAGTCATTTTGATGTGTAACATGAATTCTGAAGAAAATCAAGAAGATGTAACTTTCATTAGTAGGGAGATATTTCAAAACGGTTAATGAATCTGGTCAATCCCTGAGAGCTAATATATTGATAAAATGATTACCTCCCTGCTGGGTTATCTCCTAGGATCTACCAGAGGGCAGCACTGGTACTGACGTCAGGAAAACATTGTATTTTGGCACATCAAACAGCATCAACGCTTATTAACACAGTTAATCCGAATAAGATGAGGAATATAAGTTTGAACTTGCGTTTTACAGAGGAAGAAATTGTTTAATCATGTAGCGATATTCCTTCACCAGCAGTTGATTTTAATAGAGTATATTTACATTCAGTGTATTTCTCTTCATTTCTCTTATTGAAAATCACTGGAAATGAAGAGCATTCAAATTCCTATAACACACTCTAACACGCAATCACTGCATATGAATACTAACTGGAACTACATATACATCTGTACTTGTAATCTGTTATATGTTATATGTAGTAAATAAAAAATAATGAAGTTAGAAAAGAAGGGTAAAATCTCCGAGCTTAATTTCAATGCATAGTTTTGAAGATAAGTAATATCCAAATGCACTATATATTTATATAGTAGTACAATGTGATTTTCGGCTCTTCCATTTATTAAGCACACCAGTTTTGAAAGGCCAACATTTGAATAAAAATAAAATAAAATCTAACATTTATAAATATAAAACTGGGGAATGTAAATATAAGCATTGAATTCTTATTTTGGATGTCGTCGGTGGTATAACAGCACCTGGCCGTGCCAACAAATTATCATACGCGCTAACGTGCGGTATTCAATTTGTTGGCACGGCAGGTGCTGTTATACCACCGACGACATCCAATCAAAGTACTGAATGTACTGAAAGCCTGGCTTTACTACAGAGGGATGTTTTCAAGATGAGGTTATTATTTATCTATTATTTTTATTTATCTATTTACTACGTCATTTTTGCAGGAATGTTTTTATCAGCCAAGTCTTTATACAAAAAGCGAAGTTAACATTGTATCAAACGTAATCATAATCCAAAAAAACACATACAAAATCGAGTGTAGGGCAACACGGACCTCCGACAAAAAGCGAAGGTAGGATCAGGTGCCATGGAGGGATAAGCATCCTCTGCTGACCGGTCAAACCGCCGTGAGCCTTGGTCGAAATAAAGTAAACGGGATTATCGTCAGTGAAATCTCAGTAGGAAAATGACAGTCTAAAAAGGGTATGAAACAAACCAGTCACATATGACTTAGTGATTATTTGTAATCGCAAACAAGGTATTATAGGACGTAGAATTTTTGCGAAATTTATGAGCTTTAAACGAGATTCGTTATAACCCTGCAGCATCAACTTTTTTGTTAGTAGTTGGCCTCGCTTTAAAAAGTCCGCATACGCATAGCATGCTCCTGGCGTATCGAATCAACTGGGAGATATACACACCATAAGCCAGGTGATAGTGGTAATATTACTACATAGAAAAGGAAAGTTGACGATTGCAAAGTTAAAGTCATCACGCTTATCATATAATGTAGTTGTTCAGTCTGCCATTGAGTCATGTTAAGTAAAATATCCAAATATGAAGCAGATATGTCAGATTCTCGTGGTGCCCTTTATATCGAGTTCTTGGATAATATTCAAATGGAGCATAATTGTGAAAATTATGATTTTTAATTGATAACACATCATCTATATACTATATGTAAGGTTGGAAAGACACGGCAAATTTTTGTTTTTACTCCGTAACAGTTTTGTACAAATTCTGCTTCATATGAATATAAAAATAAGTCTGCCAATAAGGGGCCACAATTAGTGCCCATAGGAATAACCTACGGATATAAGCAGTGACACAACAAAACAAATTAAAGATACTTTTATTTACAAAGGTAATCTTCATAGTAACAGAAGGGAAATCATGTATAATTTAACATTGACTCTTTTAAAGAATGTCTCACAAACATGTAGTTATCCCTTGAAACGGAATTTTTGTAAACAGATTAAAAGGACAGAATTACAATTCCCCAAAAACACGCAGTTAGCCAGCTCGTAAAATAAACTTGTAAGCTTATTCAATTAATCTGAACGCTAAAGCAGGCCTTGAAGTTATAAAGCTTTATTGAGCGCGCTTTCATACTCAAAGCTCCAACTCAGTGATCTAAATCTTTATGAAACTTTGATATAGTCATTTTAATATTCAATGGATACAATGGTCAAGATGTTTTTTTAGTACGTTTTGGAGTTTGATCTGAATTGTACTCAATACAAACATGGTTTGTGCATAGATAAAGTGAATCGGCACAAAGTACGACAATTTGAGTATGAATACAGAAAAAAGTTTGTATATCCTCCAGGCCAGTAATGTGTTTAAAAAAAAAACACCGAAAAAAACTTACAACGTTTTTGGTGAACATTAATTACATGTAATCTGGGACATCTTTGCTGTTAATTGTACTGTATGAGTATTAGAGTATAGCCACATAATTGGTTTGTACATTTCATTTAGACTGCTGCTTCTGTTCAGAATAATGCAATCGTTTTCTTCATTATAGACACATTATTCATGTTTTACTAATATTGTTTTGTGAAAATAACCACTAACTTCCAATGATGGTTCCATACTACAGTGTAAGGTCTATTAAGTTGTTTGGCTAGAACATTTTGACATATTTTTTAATGTTATTCGATGTTTTTGATACAACTTCTTTGTTACTCTTGCGGCAAGAATTAGCAACTCAACTGTATGACAAACAGGCGAATTTCTTGCATTCCCATCGTCACTTCCATACTTAATGTCGCAACATTCAATCATCCACTACATATGGTGTTTATGTGTTCTCAACTTATATTTGATAAGCAAGAGCTTGTTTTTTTTCGAGGCAGCGTACTTGCATGTTTCATAGCAATTATTAAGCCATTCTTTATACACTGCTTTTGTCTACGGATTACATGCATTTACCTGATGAAGAAATTAACTCAAGGCAGATGTACAGTCGACAGGGGATGCTTACTTCTCTTACGCACCTTATCCCACCTGGTATATCCAGGAGTCCCGTGTTTCCCCAACTTTTTCTGATTTACAATGAATCGCTAACTGTTCATTTTGTCTTCGCCGTTTTCTGCTGAATTCTAACTATATAGATATCAACAACAAAAAAGCGCAGACTCCAAGTGTCCTTTTAACAACAGCATACAAAATATTTCAACGTGGTGAAGAGTTTCAACACATTTCCCCCTTCCATATATGTTACATTCTTATAGGAGGAATAGAATTGCATGTACTTCTTTATCGTGTTGTTCCTTGACATTTACATAATGACAAAAACGAAGTTAGCACTTTTCGATACTTTCAGTACTTTGATTTTTTGTTTCAGTAGTTCAACGATATTTATGCGCATAGCACGTGTGCAAAAAACCTCAATTATATCTTGTGATTAGATCTATGCGTAAGTAATCGGAACCTATCTAAAATGTTGTTGTTTGTTTTATTTTAGCTCTTAAAATAAAAAGTATATCGATCCACTGAATTATTGAATATCAGAAAAACTATTTTGTATTGTGGAGGTTTCTTCTTGGATACTGTTCAGTTTTTTATTTATTTTGTAAATCAAGCGATCACGATGACAAGAGCCTATGGCTAAAGCCAGGCTAAAATTAAGAATTCAATGCTTAAATGACGAGGTCAGAATCTGGGGGGGAATCAGCTATGGAGTAGTTTTACCCTCAACTTGGGGAAGCATTTCCTAATGAATGCTGCAATTATGATTGGACTTTCATGAAACCTCAGACATTCTTAATAGATTCTAGATAGGTATTTTATCTTCAGATAAATAATAAAATTGTGTATTGCATCACCAAAATCTATATGTAATCCATATTACTGTGCTACATCAATTATATCATTGTATAAATGCAGTACTGCTATATGACAGTCACCTCAATTATATCCAAATGTTTTAAAATCTCAAAAATATACTTAAAATCAATTGATCATGAATCTTAAGATATATAGTGCTTCAGTACGTTTAGATGTTGGAGGAGTTCTAAAGATTTCTTTCTCTTGGTGATGCATTGGTTTCAATTCTTTTTGCTCAAAAAACTTTATCCATCAAATTCTAACTCCATTAATTATCTTCTACTGCTGTTATAGTGACCCAGTCACACACAGCGATTGCAATGTGTCTCATCTACGTCAGAGCACAGATGCATGCTGGGAAATAATGGATGACCACCATAAACCTTTCAGACTGTTTAATTGATCAACTCCCTTAAGAGAAACGATCAAACTAATTTCATGTCACACCATTTAGTTTCAAGGGGTGTTCTAAGTTTACCCTGCAACAAATATTTTTTTTAATGAACACTTCCTTTAAGAAAGTAATTTTTTGAATGAATAATCACTAGATATAATATTTCCTTTTTTCCACTTTTGTTGAAGAATCAACTGTCTGTAGTGTCAAAAGTTCTAATCTCTTTGTAGTGAGGAATGGTCGTGTAAAGTGTTGAAAAGACATACGTTTTGATGCTAATTTGATAAAAGTTATGTGATTTCAAATTTAATAGAAGTTCTATAGAATTTTTCAGAATCCACATTTGATTTACACCACTTGTGGGATATCTTATTGCGCAATACGTCGGAAGTTGCTCCTTCACATCTGTCAATATTAGACGGCAGGGGATTCGTAAAACATTTACTAGATCCAGCAATGTAATGGTTTTTGTGACGTCATGCAATCCAGTACAGGTACAGTAACTCATATTCATTCATTCCATTGACTGGCATATCAAATGCGCTTAAAACTGAAACATGATTTGAAGAATTTCATCTTTAGAAAGAGCAGTTGGAAAAAAGTACGATTACTAAATGTTGAATTAATACCAAGTCCATTTAAAATGCGGTTGTAAAAATGAGCTAGAGCATAATACGCCCGCTTTTTATGCGGGNTCATTTAAAATGCGGTTGTAACAATGGACTAGCATAATACGCCCGCTTTTTATGCGGGCGTATAAAAACGGAGGTCTCGTGTCGCAGCAGGCTCACTGATATGGCCGTAAGCGCTAAGCAGATCTAAATTTGTGGTACTTCCACCTACAACTAGTGACGTCTACATGTACATATCGACGTGACGTAAAACAAATAACCAAACAAACAAAACCAAACATCTACCGGGCGGTATTGAGCCGATATGACTGTCCTGGCCCTCTGAATGATATATAGTTTTTCAGACCGCATTGTTTAGTGGGTTTCGCGCTGTTTGAGAACTAATCCTTTTCCTGAAATTGCTATGCGCTGTCTGCCGCTGCCAGAAATTTGGCGGTCCTCCCTAGGGACGTTATCTCAGTCCGACCATCGGCGGATCTCGGTAACGAAAGAGAAAATAACGCTCCTACATTTTTACTACAACGCTCTGGGACATCCCTGCTCTATCATCCATTGAGAACAGTTGACGTTTTAAATATGTTTTGAAAGTGGCCACATTTTAAAAACTGCTCAATTTCTAGAACAAAACTCATTTTTTCAAGATTATGTACAGAAAGGATACATGCGGTCAGACATTTTCGAGCACGGGCGTCTNACACATTTTAAAAACCGCTCAATTTCTAGAAAAAACTCATTTTTTTTTTCAAGATTATGTACAGAAAGGATACGTGCGGTCAGACATTTTCGAGCACGGGCGTCTACATTTAAAAAGATCACGCTTTGATGATCAGAATTATATTATCGCAACAGTGTGCTACAATATCTATAGAAATTTTTATTCGTACAAAACCTTAACATTTGCACATGTTGCCCTTACTTTCACTCTGGGTCACTATATGATACAATATTTGTCTGAAGTCCTTAAATTTCATATGGCTGTAGGATATTTTCCAAAGAAGAATATGAGGGTGATTTGTCAAGCCTTCATTGGGCTTATGTAACTGCATATCATTGTTTGTTACAGCGATATTTTTGTTCTTCAGTTTCCCGTATTACGCAATTGAATAAAATTGCATCTTTATCTTAATTTGATTCCTCTAACCGCGTGACCTTTTCTTTCACTGATCCTTCAGCCTTGAGGAATGGCTGTTGTCAGTTTTAAATTTCATTACCTCACCTCAGCCAAAGACAATCAAATGAAAGAAGCTTCTACAAGACTTTTGACTTTGAAGGGTTGTGGGAAGTACAGCCATCCTTTACACACCGAAGATAAAGACCATAGATTGCAAATGAAGGATGATCTTTCACTACTTCCTGCAATTGTACTAATGAACAATCAATTATTTCAGAGTACAAGGATCTGAGGAATGTCTTAGCATTATGGAAATCAACACGTTACACACGGTGTGCAAGATAATTTAAACTGTATGCCTTATGCATTGATTTAGAACGAAGGTGAATTATCCAGATAGAAGATGAATTATATTTGAGCATTTCTTCTGATGATCGACAGAAAACTATGTCAAACCTGAAGGTCAAATTCCATTATGTCACATATAGGACAACCCATAGTACATGATCTGTACCTAAACCGAGTCTACTACATCAATTTAATGAAATGCAAGGAAAATGAAATATACAGCGTAGGATTCTATTGAGAACGTTGAGATGCGATATTTTGCACGTAGATCTATATATACATTGACGAACAGAAAACTGGTGGTGCGATACGTGTGTGTGAAGGTTAATTGAAGGTCACATACTTTTCATGCCAAAACGAGTTTTCCCCACCATTAGTTTATTAATTATTTGTTATAATTTTCTGCATACATGTAGAAAGTCTATATCATGTCGTTTAATGGTAAAGATGGTGCAATTTTCTCTGACTGTTAATAGCAGGGCCAGCTGGCAGCGTGTAGCCAGAGATCTTTGCTCAAGTGGAATGCTTTAGCGGCATCGGTTGGGACCGCTCAAGATCCCAGTCTTAGTCGAGTGACCACCCCCTCGCCCCTTGCGGAAAAGATGTAGGGTTTAGATACATTTGTGAAACGCCTTCAGAGTACAGAATGCTTTTTATCTTGCAATGATTAAAATATGAGCTCCAACTCATTGACACGTGTTTTCCTATGAATCCACCCTCTTAAACGATACGGCATACAGGTTTAGTTACATTGTGATGAAATATAAAGGAAATCACTTATATTATCATCGTATAATCATAGTGAAATGGCGGGTGGGCGGTAGGAAAATTTTGCGTGATCATCCCTTAGAATGTTAATGACGCAGATTTGCTGATAAATGGTGTTTATACATTGTTGAAGATGTTCTGTGTATCTCCAATAATCCGATTATGGGAAAATGGTGTTGCGGATGATGAGTGAATGCCGTAACACCCACCCCTCCCCGTTGATAGCATCAGATGTGAATAATCAGCGTCTCTGCTGGGTCCAATTCAGCTACGGCTTGGCCGTAGCGACAGTCGTAGACATTATTAGGGGCCCCGCATGAAATGCGGGTGCCCGTAAGTATCACTTTCCGTCTGTCGCCGCCGTTGCTCCGTTCATCAACCATCTTTCTTGTTGACGACCGATTAACTCAAAAGTTTGATCCGGTACAGTGTTTTGAAAACCTTTGCACATTGCTATTGCTACAATAGATGCAGAGAAGTGTATAATTTCTGGGGTCGTCCGTCTGTCCGTCACACTTTTTCGTCGTTTGCAACGATAACTGAAGTTGTGATGCGATAACTCAAAAAGTTTTTATCTGTACATCAGTTTTGAAGAGACTTTGCACAATTGTACTCTACCCATAAGCGAGCAGAAGGATAAATTCGTGGGTTCCGTCCGTCCGTCTGTCCGTAACATCTTCGTCATGATGCGATCAACCGAAGTGTGAGCGATAACTCCAAAAGTCTGTTATCATACAGCAATTTTGAAATTGCACAATTGTACTATACAATAGGAAGCAGAAGTGTATAAATTCTTGGTTCCGTCCATCTGTCCGCGTCAACATTTTCGTCGTGATGCGATAACTGAAGTTGTGATGCGATAACTAAAGACGTTTTTATGGTACAGTTTTGAAACTTTGCACAATTGTCCTCTACAATAAGAGGCAGAGGTGTATTAATCCTGGGTTCCTTTCATCTGTCCGTCAACATTTTCGTTGTGATGTAATAACTCAAAAAGTTTTTATCGTACAGTTTTGAAACTTTGCATAATTGTACTCTGCAAGAAGAGGCAGAAGTGTATAAATTCTGGGTTCACAGCACCTTAATGCAGATGTCACTTTCCTATGACAGCCCTTGGCGGGGCCCTTGCTGACCATGTCAGTTTTCTAGTTACCAAATACGTTTCACAGTATTTGACGCTTTAGATGAAAGCATGTGATACTAATTTTGGTGCGCCATATGCAACACATTTCGAAATTAATTCTCTTCGGCAATGCAGGACAAAAAATTTGGTTGAGGGAGATACTCCTACGTTTCAGAAATTTGCGATGTTTTGTGACGTAATTTGGAAATAAATTTCGTATCAAATCGAGAACTATACATACCTACATTTTAAAATATATATATATTTGTTCACCACATGGACCTAATAAAGAATGTATACCGCTTCCGGAACGACGTGGCATTAAGGGACAATCACATCCATAATTTAAAAGACCGGCCAAATGATGTGGATGCTTGAGCATCCATGCAAGCTACGCCACTGAGCGCAGTGACGTGAGGAGCTCACTCCAATGATTAGTATATTACGTGATTTGCTCTCTGTCAGTTGAAAAATCGTGTATACGACCCACAATGCGTCCGCAAAATTGTCGCCTTCACTGCTGTACATCATTGACAACTTTGTAAAGAATATGAATAAGTTGTTATACTTTCATGTAAAATACTCGAATCTGATTGGACAAGGAACAGTTGACAAAACATACGGTTTCCCTCTGAGAATAGAAAACACGCCCTCCAGGGTAATAGTATCTAGCAACGGGAAACATTACTTGACGACGGGTAACATTATGAAAAATTGTTACATGCGTCAAATTTATGCGCTTACGGTTCGCCGTAGATTATTAGACGACGTCT
>CAJDSM010031287.1:3336-13394 GCA_903981925.1 Ostrea lurida
TCGTGGGCGGATGTTTTGTTTTGTTGTGATTTGAGGAGGGGGGGGGGTCCCTCGAACTATTTGGGGACTACACGATCTGCCCTTCCATCGATAGCTCTCTTCAAATTGAATACAAGGGAAGAAGTCGTCCTAAACACAAGCAGAGATTGGAGGAGCATAGTATGTCCATGTCTCGGCATATCTTACAGTTTATCATTACGGATATGTTGTTCACTAGCTCAGGTATTTTATTTAAATTTACTGTTAATTGCACATCACAAATATCCAGATTTATAAATTTTAATAGATTTACGGTATCAAATAGAGAGTCTCCACAATCGGATGTACATAACAAAATTTGCACTAACTTTATGAATATCTATTTGCACTCGACTCAGCGCAAAATGTCAATGTCTGTATGCCCAATATATACCATAAAGTAATTCTACTTGTGAATGTTTTTACATTTCTTTCATTATCATTCGAGTAATTTTTATTCAGACTAATATTGATGTCTTTTAAGTTTTATACAGTCAATGCAGAAAAAATGTAAGCCAGGAAATGAACCATGTAAGGTATATATAATTTGTATGTGTATTTCTTAATCAACATAAAAAAAAAATGCACATAGACACAGCTCTTTTTTGAAGCCCCCCCCCCCCCCCCACCAGCTTCTAAGTAATGTGACAAGCCTGAAAAAAAATAATAAAAGGCACACAGGTACTGCTCTGTTTTGAGAAGGGGGGGGGGGGGCAAACACACACAAACAAAAAATAAAATAAAACCCATTGTTTTGCAGTTTCACTTTGTTGTATCTGGGGAAATCGGTATTTCACAAACATTGTATTTCTTAAATTCTTACTAAAAAAAAAAAAATTAAAAAACCCCAAATAACCTGAGATTGATTTTTACTAATTTTAGATATGTCTTCAGCAGTCCATGAACCATAAACAAAGTGCAGAGAATTATGCTGAACAGGACCATTTAGAGACTGTCACCAGGTATTTGTTCTGATACTTGATTCATTGTGTCTAAATATTAGGTTTAAAATGTATGGGTAAAGTTGAAACCTGTGTTGGAGATGGCTATATCATGGTATAACACTAAGTTCATTTGTTGGATTTAAGCTCAAGTTTTCTAACAGTGGCACTTTTAAGGGGGAGCCCCCCCCCTAAAATTTACCTAGTGTAATACATAATTTATTTTTACTGAAAAATTAGTAAATTACACACCATCGCTCCCCTCTTAATTTTGTAACATTGTTTATTGTTGGTTTTCTGAGAAAGATATATTCATTCAAAACCTTCAAAATTGGCGTCATTTTATTGAATTGAAACTGACAGAAATATAGTGAAAATGACTACTTCGGAGACAAATTTCAAGCCCTACAAAATCTCTAAACTCTGGAGCTTCCGGGGCTTCGCCGCCTGGGCCCCCACTAGGGCTTCGCTCTGGACCCACTGTGGGCTTCAAGGCGCCCCAGGCCTCATATGATGTGCCCCCCCCCCCCCCAACTCGAATTTCTTCTGGATCTGCCCTGTCTTATATGGTATGTATTTGTCTTGTCAGAAAGAACCAGCAGATTTTCAAGATCTCTGTCAAGGGCTAGGTCATAGCCAAAAGTGCAGGCATACAAAAAGGCGAAGTTAACATTGTGTCAAACGTAATCATAATAAAAAAAAAACATATACAAAATCGAGTGTAGGGCAACACGGACCTCCGACAAAAAGCGAAGGTAGGATCAGGTGCCGTGGAGGAGTAAGCATCCTCTGCTGACCGGTCACACCCGCCGTGAGCCCTTAGTCGAAATAAAGTAACGGGATAACCCGTAGTCAAGTCTAGTAGGAAATGACAGTCTAACAAAGGGTATGAAACAAATCAGGCACCATATGAACTTAGTGATAATTTGTAATCGCAAACAAGTCATTATATGCGACCGTAGAATTTGCGAAATGATGACTTTAAACGAGATTCGTTATAACCTGCAGCATCAACTTTTTTGTTAGTAGTTGGCCTCGCTTTAAAAAGTCCTCATACGCATAGCATGCGCTTTGCGTATCGAATCAACTGGTTGCATATATGAAGAAAATCTTGTTGGCATAAACTGCACTATACTTATACAGTACTTACGAGTATATAGTTTCTAACTTTCTTGGTGTGTGTGTTAATTTACATCATACATTATGTCATATTTTCAAAGATAAATTTACGGTTATAATTAAATACACAAAATAATGGGCATATTCTGGCTTATTTTCACAGACAGATGAATCAAACATCAACAACATTGACTTTGTTACAGAATCCAGGTGAAGCACCTCCTCTGAAGGACACATACACTTAACAGATTGGTTAGACAATCTCAACAACACCCTAGTGTCTCTATGTAGTGACCAAGTAAGCCAAATGAATTCCTTGAGAGAAGTCCAGTCTAGCACTAGAGGATATTTGAATAGGAAGTCCAAGAAAGTAGAAATACTCAATTCTACTCCTGGACAATTAGTAATATTTTTCAGTTATTTATTGAAATGATAAAATATTTTGATTTATGTGTACATAAACATTTATACTAATGACAATTTATACTAATGATTGAGACAAGTTTTAAATACATGTACCTAAAAATAATTTTGTTTTTTAGATATTTCATATAAACCATGTGAACAGAATAGTACTAGAATTTATCCACATTTTTTGTATATTTAGGACGTGCATTTTCCATCTCATATGCTTTAAATTCTTATGTACCCCCCCCCACACACACACAACATGTACACACACCCAAATGGTTGGGCATATAGTTTTACCCTTCTCGTCCATCTGTCTTTCGCAACAAGCTGTTTCTCCAGATTTTTCTAAACTTCTTGAAATATTGAACAGTTCTAGATTTTTTACGCTGCGTCGCCAACGGCGAAAGCAGGTCTAGGAGTCGAGTCACTCCGTCCGTCTGTCCGTGCCTTCAAACGTACAGTAGGAGGTGAATATGTTGTCAGTTCCAAAACTTGGGAGTTACTATAACTTAGGAACACAGCTCTAATATTAAAGCCAAATTTGTCAAGAGATACTTAACGAGCTTATGTTTACATTGGGAAAATAAACCCATAATTCTTGGACATTATGTGTCGCCGCTTTGACAAAATTGTTAGAGTAATCTCCCTTAGCCCACTTTCCATTTTTTTCGTTTTTCCCGCCTCGTTTTCTATCCTTGCACATGCCATCTTCGACTCATCGCGCGCACGGTTATTTTGCAAAATGGCTCTCAACGATTCCATACGGACGGCACGTTGAACTTTAGGAGGTAAGATTTAATAAATTTTTATTTTTACATACACAGTAGTAAATTTAATTCTTCGTGGTAAAGGAACAAAGAAATTTGCAACTGATATGTTGACAGGTGTTGCCGATATGCGAGCGAACTTGCAATCGGGCCGGGCTTACGAGCTCTTGAGTCGACTTTTGATAGGTAAGTAAGTAAATTTTTATTTAAAGTCGGCACTGTTATACATATATTTATAACAAATAACATGAGCCTAATGAGCTCTTTAAGGACCCTCTATACACCCAGCAAACATTTTTTGTGGCTTGAAAAAAATAATCCATTTTAAATATGAACTTATATGTTGTATAAACATATTATCAACCTACATTGCCTGCCATTTTGGGTCCTTTTTAGGTTTTAATTGTTATTTAATACATCTAATTTATCAAGATTTTACTTTGGAAACAACATAAAAATCCAAATCAGGCATGATAATTATTTTATTTAGACACTGTCAATTATTAGTGTCACAAAAAATATCTTACATACTTCTTTTTGAGAGATATAAAAATTTATAACATCAAATTTTATAGAAATTGGAAAAAAAAATGAATTACATTAATTTTGTAAAAATAATTGATGCTTATTATCCACCAAAATAATAAAAGTGTTCATATATTTCTAATAAATTGAAAAAATTACATTGGGTAGCGGTAGATATAACAAAGAAAAAAAATATTCAAGCATTTCAGAAAAAAAATGTTTCCAAGGGAAAATAACTCCTATTATATCATTTTTGACACACATACACAAGCCTCTTGGAAGTAATGTCCACAATACTTACTACTGTAAATGAATTACACATATAAGAGAGCAGAATGAGCAGAAGTGTCTTCTAATTTAGCAATAACATGAATATGTTTATGTGCCAAACTTGCATTTATATACGCAGACCTCTCCTATACATGATTTTCAGTGGTTTTTAAATGTCTCTTAGAACTGCACTTTTTTTCATGAGCACATGAACTGTCTTCATCTGGCAAATAAGGTGAAGTGGACTCTTGTTCTTATCAGATAGAAATGGAGAAATTATTTTCCATAGAATCTTACAGTTTCCTAATAAAATACATCAATTCACCTGTATGCATTAACCCAACATTACAAAACAAAACACTTCCCAATCCCCGCGTGCACCTTCCCTTGACTTTGTAAACAGAAATGTACAGTAACTCTTTTTTACTCCAACACGGAAGAGTGACAAAGGGAGATAACTAGAATTAGTTTGCATATTTTCTAACCGTTATATATATCTATGGGTTTCGGCGGGAGACCCTATAGTAATCAGCTTTTCCGTCCGTCCGTCACAAATAGTTTTCTTGCGATAACTCAAGGGCTTGCACCAATTAATATGAAACTTTAGGACAGTGTAAATATCCATTGAAATCAGCTACCTTTCGATTTTGGAAAATTTCTGATTTTACGTTTCAGAAATATGGAACTTTTTTCATGAAAAAGTCGGAAAACAGTTTTCGCGTGATAACCCAAAACGGCCTGCACCATTTAATATAAAGCTTTAGGGTAGTGCAAATATCCATTGAGGTCAGCTCCCTTTCGATTTTGGAAATTTTCTGATTTAGAAAAAAATTCACGTTTCAGAGATATGGAACTTTTTTATATAAATGCAAGGTTGGCCACATAAACATGATATTCAGAGTTATTCTAATTTAGATGACACTTCTGCTCATTCTGCTCTCTTTATATGTGTAATTCATTATACAGTAGTAAGTATTGGGACATACTTCCAAGAGGCTTGTGTATGTGTGTCAAAAATGATTATAATAGGAGTTTATTTTCCCTTGGAAACATTTTTTTTCTGAAATGCCTTGAATATTTTTTTTCTTTTCGTTATATCTACCGCTACCCAATGTAATTTTTTCAAATTATTAAATATATGAACACTTTTATATTTTGGTGGATAATAAGCATCAATTATTTTACAAAATTATGTAATTCATTTTTTTTTCCAATTTCTTAGTAAAAAATTTTGATGTTATAAATTGTTATATCTCTCAAAAAGAAGTATGTAAGATATTTTTGTGACACTAATAATTGACAGTGTCTAAATAAAATAATTATCATGCCTGATTTGGATTTTTTTGTGTTTCCAAAGTAAAATCTGATAAATTAGATGTATTAAAATAACAATTAAAAAACCTAAAAAGTGACCCAAAATGGCAGGCAATGTAGGTTGATAATATGTTTATACAACATATAAGATTCATATTTTAAATGGATTATTTTTTTCAAAGCCCACAAAAAATGTTTGCTGGGTGTATAGAGGGTCCTTAAAGAGCTCATTAGGGCTCATGTTATTTGTTATAAATATATGTATACAGTGCCGACTTTAAATAAAATTTACTTACTTACCTATCAAAAGTCGACTCAAGAGCTCGTAAGCCCGGCCGATTGCAAGTTGCTCGCAATCGGCAACACCGTCAACATATCAGTTGCAAATTCTTTGTTCCTTTACCACGAAGAATTAAAATTTACTACTGTGTATGTAAAATAAAAAGTTTATTAAATCTTACCTCCTAAATTCAACGTGCCGTCCGTATGGAATCGTTGAGAGCCATTTTGCAAAATAACCGTTGCGCGCGCATGAGTCGAAGATGCCATGTGCAAGGATAGAAACGAGGCGGGAAAAAACGAAAAAATGGAAAGTGGGCTAAGGGAGATTACTCTAACAATTTGTCAAAGCGGAGGACACATAATGTCCAAGAATTATGGGTTTATTTCCCAATGTAAACATAAGCTCGTTAAGTATCTCTTGACAAAATTTGGCTTTAATATTAGGAGCTGTGTTCCTAAGTTATAGTAACTCCCAAGTTTTTGGACTGACCAACATTTCACCTCCTATCGTACGTTTGAAGGCACGGACAGACGGACGGAGTGACTCGACTCCTAGACCTGCTTTCGCCGTTGGCGACGCAGGTAAAAAATCTGAGAAACTGTTCAATTATTTCAAGAAGTTTAGAAAAATCTGGAAAACAGCTTGTTGCGAAAGGACAGATAGGACGAGAAGGGTAAAACTATATGCCCAACCATTTGGGTGTGTGTACATGTGTGTGTGTGTGGGGGGGGGTACATAAGAATTTAAAGCATATGAGATGGAAAATGCACGTCCTAAATATCACAAAAAAGTGGATAAATTCTAGTACTATTCTGTTCACATGGTTTATATGAAATATCAAAAAAACAAAAATTATTTTTTATGGTACATGTATTTAAAACTTGTCTCAATTCATTAGTATAAATTGTCATTAGTTATAAATTGTTTATGTACACATAAATCAAAATATTTTATCATTTTCAATAAATAACTGAAAAAATATTACTAAATTGTCCAGGAGTAGAATTGAGTATTCTTACTTTCTTGGACTTCCTATTCAAATATCCTCTAGTGCTAGACTGGATTCTCTCAAGGAATTCATTTGGCTTACTTGGTCACTACATAGAGACACTAGGGTGTTGTTGAGATTGTCTAAACCATCTGTTAAGTGTATGTGTCCTTCAGAGGAGGTGCTTACCTGGATTCTGTAACAAAGTCAATGTTGTTGATGTTGATTCATCTGTCTGTGAAAACATAAGCAGAATATGCCCATTATTGTGTATTTAATTATAACCTAAAATTTATCTTTTGAAATATGACATACATGTATGATGTAAATTAACACACACACCAAGAAAGTTAGAAACTATATACTCGTACAGTACTGTATAAGTATAGTGCAGTTTATGCCAACAAGATTTTCTTCATATATGCACCAGTTGATTCGATACGCAAGCGCATGCTATGCGTATGAGGACTTTTTAAGCGAGGCCAACTACTAACAAAAAAGTTGATGCTGCAGGTTATAACGAATCTCGTTTAAAGTCATCATTTCGCAAATTCTACGGTCGCTATAATGACCTTGTTTGCGATTACAAATTATCACTAAGTCATATGTTGCCTGATTTGTTTCATACCCTTTGGTTAGACTGTCATTTTCCTACTAGACTTGACTACGGGTTATCCCGTTACTTTATTTCGACTAAGGGCTCACGGCGGGTGTGACCGGTCAGCAGAGGATGCTTACTCCTCCACGGCACCTGATCCTACCTTCGCTTTTGTCGGAGGTCCGTGTTGCCCTACACTCGATTTTGTATATGTTTTTTTTTTATTATGATTACGTTTGACACAATGTTACTTCGCCTTTTTGTATGCCTGCACTTTTTGGCTATGACCTAGCCCTTGATCAGAGATCTTGAAAATCTGCTGGTTCTTTCTGACAGACAAATACATACCATATAAGACAGGGCAGATCCAGAAGAAATTCGAGTTGGGGGGGGGGGCACATCATATATGAGGCCTGGGGCCGCCTTGAGGCCCACAGTGGGTCCAGAGCGAAGCCCTAGTGGGGCCCAGGCGGCGAAGCCCCGAAGCTCCAGAGTTTAGAGATTTTGTAGGGCTTGAAATTTGTCTCCGATAGTAGCATTTTCACTATATTTCTGTCAGTTTCAATCAATAAAATGACCCAATTTTTGAAGGGTTTGAATGGAATATATCTTTCTCAGAAAACCAACAATAAACAATGTTACAAAATTAAGAGGGGAGCGATGTGTGTATATTTACTAATTTTTCAGTGAAAAATAAATTATGTATTAACTAGGTAAATTTTAGGGGGGGGGGCTCCCCCTTAAATGTGCCACTGTATGAAAACTTGAGCTTAAATCCAACAAATGAACTAGTGTTATACCATGATATAGCCAGTCTCCAACACAGGTTTCAACTTTACCATACATTTTTAACCTAATATTTAGACACAATGAATCAAGTATCAGAACAAATACCTGTGACAGTCTCTAAATGGTCCTGTTCAGCATAATTCTCTGCACTTTGTTTATGGTCATGGACTGCTGAAGACATATCTAAAATTAGTAAAAATCAATCTCAGGTTTATTTGGGGTTTTTTAATTTTTTTATTTTTTTAGTAAGAATTTAAGAAATACAATGTTTGTGAAATACCGATTTCCCAGATTACAACAAAGTGAAACTGCAAAAACAATGGGTTTTATTTTATTTTTTGTGTGTGTGTTTGCCCCCCCCCCCCCTTCTCAAAACAGAGCAGTACCGTGTGCCTTTTATTTATTTTTTTTCAGGCTTGTCACATTACTTAGAAGCTGGTGGGGGGGGGGCTTCAAAAAAGAGCTGTGTCTATGTGCATTTTTTTTTTATGTTGATTAAGAAATACACATACAAATTATATATACCTTACATGGTTCATTTCCTGGCTTACATTTTTTTCTGCATTGACTGTATAAACTTAAAAGACATCAATATAAGTCTGAATAAAAATTACTCGAATGATAATGAAAGAAAATGTAAAACATTCACAAGTAGAATTACATTTATGGTATATATTGGGCATACAGACATTGACATTTTGCGCTGAGTCGAGTGCAAATAGATATTCATAAAAGTTAGTGCAAATTTTTTATGTACATCCGATTGTGGAGACTCTATATTGATACCGGTAAATCTATAAAAATTATAAATCTGGATATTTTGTTATGTGCAAATTAACAGTAAATTTAAATAAAATACCTTAGCTAGTGGAAACAACATATCCGTAATGATAAACTGTATAGAGATTGCCGAGACATGGACATACTATGCTCCTCCAATCTCTGCTTGTGTTTAGGACGACTTCTTCCCTTGTATTCAATTTGAAGAAGTATCGATGGGAAGGGGCAGATCGTGTAGTCCCCAAATAGTTCGAGGGACCCCCCCCCCTCCTCAAATCACACACAAAACAAAACATCCGCACGACGCCAACCTCTCCTATACATGATTTTCAAGGTTTTTTAAATGTCTCTTAGAACTGCACTTTTTTCATGAGCACAGAACTGTCTTCATCTGCAAATAAGGTGAAGTGGACTCTTGTTCTTATCAGATAGAAATGGAGAAATATTTTCCATAGAATCTTACAGTTTCCTAATAAAATACATCAATTCACCTGTATGCATTAACCCAACATTACAAAACAAAACACTTCCCAATCCCCGCGTTCACCTTCCCTTGACTTTGTAAACAGAAATGTACAGTAACTCTTTTTACTCCAACACGGAAAGAGTGACAAAGGGAGATAACTAGAATTAGTTTGCATATTTTCTAACCGTTATATATATCTATAGGTTTCGGCGGAGACCCTATTAGTAATCAGCTTTTCCGTTCGTCCGTCACAAATAGTTTTTTGCGATAACTCAAGGGCTTTGCACCAATTAATATGAAACTTTAGGACAGTGTAAATATCCATTGAAATCAGCTACCTTTCGATTTTTTGGAAAATTTCTGATTTTACGTTTCAGAAATATGGAACTTTTTTCATGAAAAAGTCGGAAAACAGTTTTCGCGTGATAACCCAAAACGGCCTGCACCATTTAATATAAAGCTTTAGGGTAGTGCAAATATCCATTGAGGTCAGCTCCCTTTGATTTTGGAAATTTCTGCATTTAGAAAAAAATTCACGTTTCAGAGATATGGAACTTTTTCATAAGAAATGGTGTTTTTCATTTTCACACAATAACTGAAAACGCTTTCACTAATCAGATTGAACTTTTAGAAAGTGTATACCTCCATAGCGGCAAGCTCCCTTTCGATTTGAAAAAATTCTGATTTCCCGTTTTCGAGTTATGGAACATTATTTATAAAAAAAAAAAAAAAAAAAGGGGGAAGTAACTAAAATGTTTTGCACAACTTGTATGACAGTTCTTGGGAGGC
>CAJDSM010031291.1:8814-20725 GCA_903981925.1 Ostrea lurida
GCTTTCTCGATCCTTTTCATACTTTTACAATTAGAAACAGGATCTCAAACAATATATAGTATCCATGAATAGCCTTTGGTTGTCAGTTTATTGATTATTTTTTCCAAATTCGTTGGACTCTATAAGATTTCAAGCGACTGCAATGGCCCGTGTCAGTGAGATATACTTATATATATACATGGTATGGATAATTATCATCTAATAATCTACTGAATAGTGTTTGCGGCTACGTTGTTGGATTCAGTCCATTTTTTAACTAGTGCAACCACAGGTATCTGAATTAATGAATGAATATAAATAGAAACAAAAACAACAACCAAAAGGGTAGAGGATTTTTTTTTTTTTTGGATATTCATTGATGAAAATATTCAGGGACCTGTGATGGGAAAGAAATATACGGACCAAAACGACCTGGTCAGAGTGACAACAGAAATATACATGTTGAAAACATTTGGTACCCCCCCCCCCCCAATAAACAATTCGGGATCAGAATGTCTTTTGGTGGTGGTTTTGTATTTTATTATATATATGCTGTTCTTATGAACTCCCCATTTGTATTGTTTTATGTATTGCATAATATTGGGTGCGTTAATTTCAAAAATGAAAAAGTAGACATCTGTATAAAATAAAAAAAGATTTCTGTATGTCCAATTACTATTAATCATGCTTTGAAACACGTGTTCTTTATCGAAGTCTGTTCGCACCGGAAGTGCTGTTCCGAAGTGCACAACTCGCTTCATTTGGGACGGTGATTTTTGCGGCAACTCAACTGAGAACTTCGTATGTATATTGCTTTGTTTTTACTTAGATAGGTAAAATTTATTCGTATTTACTTAAAGCAAAATGTTTTTACCATCTTTATGTTAAGGTTTCAAGTTTTGTGCAGAAAATGCCGAAGTGTGGTAATCAAATCGATTATCATAACACCGGCGCCGCGCCCTCGTATGTTATTTATTTTTACCAGGCCTAGATCTGTGCTATTTTGTCAGGTCTGTTAAAAAGTGCAAGAGAAGGAAAGCGTCATTTGATGAAAAATCTAAAATAAACTCTGTAATTAAGATTTAGGGAGGAAAGTTTGCAATTGTAGCAAGATTCCACTAGAGTTATGTGAGGGTATTTAAAATGCAAGAATTTGAGGCCTAAAGAGGGGCAAAAGCAACCCGTACTAATGGTAAAATAAAATGCGTAGTGTTGTTTAGATAATATATATATATTATACATAACATTTATTTGTTTTTCCCATAATGGTGAATGCAGATTTAAGGATATGTGATTAAAGGTTTTATTGATAATTAATTATACAAATTATACTACCCAAATTTCAGGGGAAAGGTTTAGTTTAACTCTCAAAATGTGCTGTATGTCCTATCAAAATCAGGTGAACATGTACGAATCAGTGTTCATGAAATTTACGTCCAAAGGGTTTGACTGGTTAGAAACTTTAAAAATTTCCTTGGACTGATTAAAGTTCACATTATAATTACATAGTTTGGACTGATGAAAATCTTGAAATGTCTGATACTGCTGATGAAATAGATTTCAAGAACTCTGATGAATAGTCCCTATAGGTATGATACTAGAGTTGGCTGTTTGTTGATATTACTGTCGATTTACTGATATAGTGGTATCAGCCTGTTTTTTTCAAGAAACATATATATTCCACACCATGTCATGTGTAAATTTCTATATGTTTTATTTTAACTTGAATCGATATTCTGAAGGAAAAGCCAAATTTCAATGAATTAGACTTCATCATGAGCTTCATTCAAGTACTGTATTGTTCACTATTTTATAAAACATCACTTAATACATTAAAAAAATATCAAACCACAAAAAACATTGGTTAATATCGGTCTGCATCATTCATCAGATGTGCACTGATACTGGGTATGTTCATTGTTAGACCCGTATAGATGTTAAAACTATCCTGTTGGAGATAGGCAGACATTTATGTTTACAGTCTTTTGCTTGGAATTCTAATAATATGTGAATGGTACATTTCCTTTTAATTATTATACATGTTACCCTAATGATTAAAATGATCTGGTTGATTAATTAGTATTACAATATAGTAGTATCATACTCTTAGAATTATGATTTTGATACTCCCCCACATAATTCTTGTGCATTTCTGAATCATTACAATATATAACGACTCAGCATGACAAATCGTAGAAATTATGCAGTTCACTTCTCCTCAGAAATATCGCTTTGCCAGTGGATGATTAGCATTAAGATCAATATTCCCTGTCTGAAACAACTTGTTGCCATGGGTTACAGCCTGCTGAATCATTAGTTGGCATTCATCCCATACAACCCCTGATTTATTGATAGCATCTTGGGGGGAATTACTGCTGATGTAGAGAGGTTCCAAAAGGGTGTGGTGTAAACAGCTAATAGATAACAAAAATAGCATAACATGCTAAACCCATCATCAGTCTTTGTGGGCAGTGATTTTCATAACAATATATTAAACTTCAAACAGGTATTAATTTTACAAATCGTTCACATTGGAATATAAAGATCACAGACTCTATCTTCATGTTATTGATATAGTTATTTTTTTTAAAATATTTTTTTCTATTCACAATTGACATAATATCACTATATCAGTGCAGGTATTGAAAGTTATATGTGGCATGTTTTAATGTCATGCCTACATTAATGCTAAATAATGCTGATTGAACAAGATGAAATGTAAATTCTCCTGTTGGTACTTTAGTTATAGTTTTTTCAGTTAATTACTAATTACTAAATATATATGATATGAAATGCCAGTCTACCATTGTATGTTATGCCCATGAAAATTGAATAGAGAATGACTAGTTTCCTTTGCCTTGAGAATTGATTAAACATTAGTAGCATCACTCCATGACCACATAGATTTTTCGTTCTCACTTTATTTTTGACATGCATTAGATAGAAATGATGATGTAAGGTGAAACTCTCACACAACAGTGAACTTTTCTGCCTTTGGATAATGGATTTTGCAAACTAATACTCTACATCAACGCATTTCTATTGATCTTCCTGATTTCTTGCGGAGGTATCGTGAAAGAAATCGGAAGAAGCATTAGGTGATGTCAGACAAGTGATAGAAAGTTTTTCATTTTAAACAAGTGCTGATAGATTTCTTGTGTGCCAAGGGAGGCTATTTTAAATGCATCTTGTATGAATTGATAATTCTAAGAAGCGCTCGTCTTTTCTGATCATGAACATGGAGAATTATATGGTAGCTCAAAGTCTTCCACTCTGTTTTCCCAAAATACATGGTTGTCATTCATCCATAGCTTTGGAATACGTTTAATTGTCAATAAATATGTAACAAATTTCCGTTACCTGGGAGTTATTTCCCTTTGTGATGCTTGTGTGATAACCCAGCCTGATAATGTGATGCCCCTTCGTTGAGGATCAGCGGAAACTCTTTTGTGGTTGTGTTTGCAATAGAGCTGGAGATGGCCGCGCTTTAGGAATTCAGGCCGAAACTCTTTTGTGGTTGTGTTTTGCAATGCTGAGATGCCCCTTTTTTGAGGATCATCCCGAACGCTGAGATGCCCCTTTGAGGATCAGCCGAAACTCTTTCTTTTGTGGTTGTGTTTGCAATGCTGAGATGTCCTTTTTTGAGGATCAGCCCGAACGCTGAGATGCCCCTTTGAGGATCAGCCGAAACTCTTTTCTTTGTGGTTGTGTTTGCAGATGCTGGATGTCCCTTTTTTGAGGATCAGCCCGAACTCTTTCTTTTGTGGTTGTGTTTGCTTTTGGTGTCTTACATGATATACTATGGTTTTTATTGCCTGATTCTATACATATTGAGTGTTGTCCAGAGGGGAATTGGTAAGTCTTTTAAAAATATTCACCTTTGCAAAAATTTTATCTTCTGCATGTAAGTGTAAGGTATGATGTTCTTGGCCATGTTGATGAATTCACCTGACATTTATAGATAAATGCAGGAAACACTAGTCATTACTGATATAATGTTGCTATGATTTTTTTTTTGACCGGTAATGATCTTTTTTATTGGCTTAAAAACTCTCAAATACCATGGATACAATATGGACCGTTAGTGATAAAAGTTTGCCACTAGCCTAATATATCCATAAACTGTATGCGAGTATGTTTTGGAACATAGAAATAGTGCTTGACAGTATATTAATTTGGTATCAGTTACCAACATTTCTAAAGTGCCCTTTACAATTTTTATACCACCTCCTCAACCTCCTCCCCCCGCCCTCACCCAACCCCCCCTCCCAGCAAATGAAGTTTAGGGTGATATACTTGAATCACCAGTTCAACTGTCTGTCCATAGACATGTTTGTCCAAAGTATCTAGGAATTTACGAATTGGAAATAGTAAATATATCTTAAAAATCATCTATTTATCAATGAGTACAATTTTACTTATTCCCACCATTCAATATGCTTTGACATGTGGGGATATCAGTTCTGTTAGGGCAAGATGATAGTGTCATTCATTTTGTCAAAAAAGTTTAAATGAATCAAAATGAGCCCAAATGATTCATACAAGAGCTTTTCTATTAAAAATAACAATTTTTACTTTATCTGTATTTATAAAAATTTCCAAATCTAAAACATTATCATTTAATTTTATTTCAAGTGATTACCTAGGCGTGATTCTCATTGGCTAAAACACCGTTTAAGAATTGGGGTGATTTTTCGATCACGTACCTGAACAACAATTCAAGTCTAATGGCCATTATTTTATTGTTGTAATATAAAAATTAAATGATAAGAAATAAATCTTATATTTTTTCGGGTGAGTGCAGGTTATCACTGAGATTTTAGATGGTGAAACTTTTCATCAATGTGCTTCACGCATTGATGCAGTTTTACCGTCAAAATTCAGTGATACCTGCATCACCCGAAAAAATGTAAGATTCATTTCTTATATGATCTTTAAAATTTTGACTTCCTGGACAAAAATTCAATTGAATTGAATTTATGAATATATATGTATAATATAAGGTCGTTCCTATTGTAACTTTTGAGGAACATAAAGTCATTTCTAAGTTGCAAAATATCATTCATATATCTTTTTTATTATATTTGAAAGGAATAGGATGATTTGGGGTGAGAAAAAAAATGTCACCAAATTGAGTGATACTTTTGCAGTTAAAGCTCACCTGAGCAGGGGACTTTGTTGTTGCTAGTTGCTCAGATCAATGGCGGTTAACTTGGAAGAGATCCTAGAATTATATGGTATATTTCATTATTGTTTGTCAAGATTAATCAGATTATTGTACATTTACTCTGTCAGTCTCTGCCAACAAAATTTGAGTGATTAATTTTGAATCACTTTGTCCACGTATCTTTTTTTTTCAACTTGTCAGAAATGCCAGTGAAAACATGAAAAAAATTAATTTTATAGGGGCATGGACATGTTTTGAGCTAAGATTTATAGATTTGCATTTTTAATATTTAAAATGCTTAACCAAGTTATTTCTAATTTAAAGCAGATTTTTTCAAATTACCAGTTCATTCTGAACACAATAAAACAGCTTCTAGTGATTCTCACATCATTTTATTTTAAACATGTATTTTCTGTGAAGCAATCTTTATGTAAAAAAAAAACAATTAAGGCACAAGTCTTGTTTACATAACAAAGAATTGTGAGTGCTGTATCTCGCTTGTAACTCAACAACTAACATTCAAATTTTTGCTGACTATTGGAAATAACTTGGTTAAGCATTTTAAAACGATTAAAATGCAAATATAAAATTTAGCTAAAAAAGTGTCCATGTCCCATTAAAGTTCAAGCTAAACTATTTTTGGACATGAACAACCTGAAATAAATCAGAACTCCAAACAGCTGAATTCCATGTTACTTGTCTAGCAACACGATCCCTGATACCTTGCAGCTAGGGCTTCAACACAACTATTGATCAAGCTCGCAGAACAATGGTAATTGTTAAGAAAAATGTTCTTTCAAACCTGTAAATCAAAGAGATTCCAAGAAAAAATTGGCTTGTGACCAATCTTCCTACCTCAAGGCTAGCTGCTTCTCTGAATAAAAATAATTATATACAACAGCCATCAGTGTGTGTTAACAAAAGTTCTATGGGATACATTATTCATTTCACGTGTTTGAGTTTCCTGTCTCATACATGCAGTACATGTACAACACTCATTTTAGTCACCATGTTTTTGCAGAAAATTTAATCTCATTTATACTTGGGAACCATTATTGTTGGTTACTATTCTATGACCAAATTTTTGATTTGATTATCTAGACTCTACATTTCTATTATTCTAATCATTGATCTTGATTGAAGTTTATTGTACAGTGGACAATGTTGAAACATGAACATGATCAGCAGAAAAACCACCTCTTTGATATCAAGATAGGTTTGCTTTTGAGATGCATTCAGCTCAGATGGACTTTTGAATGCCCGCTTTCCACTGTGGGCTGGCCACTTGGAATCACAGTGGGTATTTGGAGTGGACATTTACCTGTGTGTTATACAGCTCTATAACACTACACAGCCCACTGTGTTCAGTGGACGTTATATGTCCACTCGAAAAATGGCCCACAGTGGCCAGTGGGCAAATTTAAGTTCCACCTGAGCTGTACTGTATATTAGAATGTCAGCCAAAGGTTGTTATTTTAAAGTAGGTCAAGTTCAACCATAATCTGTCAGATCTAAGGAATTTTGCTAGAGAGATAATGTAGCTGGATAAAGTTCCATGGATTTTAATTTCTCCATGGAATTCCTGTTTGTATCTGAGACAGCATGCCTAGTTTCAGTAAATTTCTCAATGATCAGTCAAAGGAGCTGACTAGTTGTGGACCGTATAACAGATGCTGATTTTGAAACAAAAGTTTAAAATCTGGTGACCAACACCTTCAGGTTAAAATACAGTAGATTCTCATGAGTGGATACTTTAAGATGGCTGATTTTGTAAGATTTAACTTTGACCATTGCAGTAAGACGAGGGCAAGATGACGGAGGTTCAGCCTCGAGAGATTAAAATCCTCGAGACTGCGGAGGACATTCAGTCGCGGCGAGATGAAGTCCTGGACCGCTACTCCAACTTCAAACAGACCTGTCAGGACCGGCGTCGTAAGCTCGAGGACTCCCGGAGGTACCAGTACTTCAAACGAGACGCCGACGAGCTAGAGAGCTGGATTTACGAGAAGCTGCAAACTGCTTCAGATGAAAGCTACAAAGATCCTACTAATTTACAGGTGAGGATATTGATATTCTTAACGAGACACTGCTTTTGATACAAATTTACCCAAGTTTGTACAGTGATGAATATATTGACGGATTGTTTTAACCTTTTTCTAATATTTCAACAGGCCAAGATTCAGAAACACCAAGCGTTTGAGGCAGAAGTGGCCGCCCATGCGAACGCTATTGTTGTATTAGACAACACTGGAACAGAAATGATCAACCAGGAACACTTTGCCTCCGTCACCATCAGAGAGCGCTTAGACGAGCTTCATCGCCTGTGGGAACTGCTGCTCTCCAAACTGCGGGAGAAGGGTCTGAAGCTGAAGCAAGCCCTGAGACTCGTCCAGTTCATGCGGGAGTGCGATGAGGTCATGTTCTGGATCAATGATAAGGAAGCTTTCGTGACCTCCGAGGAGTTCGGTCAGGATCTAGAGCATGTGGAGGTCCTGCAGAAGAATAGTCGTGAGACAACAAGGTGTTCCACAGCTTCACAATTTCTTCTACTCTTTCTCTGAAAAAGTTTACAAACAACTTTCAAATTCCATCCCATAGAATTCTTTATCAGATCATTTACACAATATGTTGCTATAATTCAAAGTTTCCATTTTAACAAAACATAATCACTCCAGGCCTGAATTTCTCGAAACAAACTTAAGTCAAAACTCAGACTTAAGTCTGAGATTTTACTCAAATTTTGACTGCTCAGATAGAAGAAAACTCAAACTAGTTTGAGATTTTTTGAGAAATCCAAGCCTGTCCCACATGAGCGTACTAACCCCAATAGTTTCCAAGTGTAGTGATTCTCCTTTATATGAGCGTACTAACCCGATAGTTTCCGTAGTGATTCTCCTTTATATGAGCGTACTAACCGATAGTTTCCTACCCGTTGTGATTCTCCTTTATATGAGCGTACTTACCCGATAGTTTCCGAGGCTAGTGATTCTCCTTGATCAGCAGTTCTCCGGTTTGCTGAATGGTCTCTATACGATTCCTGTGGCATCGAGCTCAGCTTCGAAGTTCTGATGTTTCTGTACTTTAGTTTGCAGATTGGTTGGATCCTGCAAGAGAAACATCAAACTTTACAATCATGTGCACTGTACCCAATACCAATGTAATATTTCTGCATACTACACAACAGAATGTTAGATACAATACATTTTGTTCCTCACCAATTTAATTGCCCACAACAGTAACTACTGTGAATCATTTTAATCGTGGGGGCCAATGTTTGTGGGTAATTCATGAATAATGCAAAAGGCATAATATTTATAAAGATTAAAAGGAAAATAAAACATGTTCTTGGGGATGTTAATTCGTGGGGTAAGAGGGACCCACAAAATCAACGAACATTGGTCGCCACGAACAATGATGATTCCACAGTATGTGCTGATGCGTAATCATTTTGTGATATTTCTTTTCATTATGACACTCCGTGACATTTCCACATGAAAAGAGTGAACTACCCCACAGATAGCTTTCATCTGAAGCAGTTCTTGAGTTTCTCGTTAATCCAGCTCTTGGTTTCGTCGCAGTCTCGCTCAAATGTCTGGAATTTGTAGGACTCCTCCAGAAGCTGTCTACGGTTCGCTGACGTCTCGTAGAGGACGTTGCGTCTCTGTAACAGCTGGTCTCTCTTGGCAGCAACATCGTCATATGCGTAGTGCTCACTCTCGATGAGTTTTGGTGGCAAAGTCATCCAGCATCTTGATCTTCTCCTCTTGTGCTGCTAGCGACTCTCAAAGTCCTCGTGTTTTCTTGATTAAGGCTTCCACACTATCCAACGAGTCTCCAAGGTCAGAATTCGCCAAGAAAGCCTGACGAAAAAAATATTCACATTTTATAATATAACAATGAATTCACATTTTATTTCCCTTTCATACTCAAAATAAGACAACATGCTGGATGTTTGAGTAGGTTTGAATCACATTAATTCATTCACATTAAACCAGAAAAAGAGGATGAATAATACAAAGTAGCAGTGATACTTTGATTCTCGACCAGTTACTGCTATAACATCACACGTAAACTACTCATTACTATACTTTCTATGGTGTCTGTTTTGCAGTGTCACACATTATTGTCCTGACAAACCTCAGTTCACTGTGTTGTACCGACCTCCTGTTTGGTTATACTGACCTCCTGTTTGGTCATCCAGGCATCAGCGTGCTCCATGTCCCGGTAGAAGAGCTGGAGGTCCATGCACTGCTCGTACAGAATCTTCCTCTCCTCCCACAACTCCAGCAGGCTGGACTTCTCCTTGGAGAGGATCACCAACTGTAACAGAAAACATCTCATCTTATATTCACCGTATATCTCCCAATCTCGGGATATGTCCGAGATAACAATAGCTATATGTCTGAGACAGCATTAGCTCTATGACATCTCATTAAGTTTAGTTCTTGCAGTTTAGTTCTTGCCTTGTCTCGGACTTCATCGGCAGCGTAGTGGTTAGCGTTGACCAGTCTCTGCCCAGCCTGATCTGTGGCTTAAAACTGTCCTCTCGGGCATCAATTTCTCCCTGTAAAGTATCAACTAAATTAACCATACATGTACACAATATCTTCAATATAATAATTCTTACGCATTGGCAAAGCATATATACACGTGTTTCAATCCTGATGCAGATTCATTGTATGTCAAAACCATTTCTGTAATATCACAACAAAAACACAACTCAGCAATTCACTTGTGCATTAAGCAAACTTCCTTTCTACAATGTGGTATGTATTTACACACTGAATTCAATAACTTGATATGCATAGTATAACAAATTTCTATGTATGTATTTGGTACAACGAATTGCTAATTTTATACTGAAGGGGCTACTTTCACTTTGTGCTCATTGTGTCTTTCTATTCTATACTGAAGGGCTACTTTCACTTTTACCTTGTGCTCATTGTTCTCTCTACTAGAGCTCCGCTCCTGCCACATCCTTAGCAAGGTCGTCAGCAGAGATAATGTTCTTCATGTCGTGGACCCACGACACCAGGTCGCGGAAATCGGCCAGGAATCTGTGGAGGTAGTACGAGTCGTCCAGATGGGCCTTCCTCTCGGTCCCTTTGTTTTCAGCTTCTGCCAGTTATCTACGATCTCAGTCTGCTTGGCATTGATCTGAGGGGCCTGCTCTTTGTGAATGTCTTCTAATCTCTCGCTTCTTTACTCAAGGCATGAACCTTTCAAAAACAATCAATCTGATGAAATAAATGCTATAGGACACATTTTAAGGTAATTTATTACAATTATGTATCACTATGGTATCATCCCAAACCACCATGTTATTTAATATGTTAACGTTGATCGGTTTTGATCAATCAAATAATGATGTTAAATTTAAGATGGTATGGAGACCTTTTCCTCTAGGGCAGCCAGATCTCTCTCCACCCCCCATGTTTACGCTGCAAGGCCTGTACACTCGCTAAAATCTCGACCATAGTCATCCGTGGACAAGATGGCGTCCTTCTCCATGATCCAAGCGATCGTCTCGTCAGCATCCCTAATGTCATATACAGTGATTACACATCACACAACCAGTAAACAGGTGCAAATGTACAGGTACACCAAATCTACAATCAATAGTTATTCGACTTACCTGTTAAATCTCTGAATTTCATGTGCTCCAAACAATCTCTCTTGTCTCAAAAGAGACAGATTTTTCAATCTTTCCAAGCTTCATTAACATCCTATAAAACAAGATATCACTGCATTATAAAATACATCCCAAATAGTCTCAACAAGATTTCATTGTACTTCAAAATACAACTTATGTAGCCTAAATATTGCATCAATGTATATTACAAAACACAACCCAAGTAGTCTAAAAACAAGACATCATTGTTCTACGAAATACATCCCAAGTAGCCTAAAGTAAGGCATTACTGTATACTATATACTGAAAGAGTCAAAACAGCCCTTTTCATCATTCAAAATTTTCACTTTCTCTTGTCCATCAATTATCTTTCAGGTTTGATACAGTATTTCCCGAATGTTGCCTCACTTACACTCTGTCTCTGTCTAATCGTAGCTTCCTCTGGGTGCTCATCTTCGATCAGCTGTTCAGCCAGCGTGTTCACCTCTGTTATACGGTCCTCGTGATTTTTGTAAATCCTGCACAAATCAAACCACATCATCATCACGATTAACATGTAAATCCTGCACAAACCTAACCCATCATCATCATGATTAACATGATTCTCACCACAACAAACAGGTCACAAACTTGTTCCCTGCTCTAAGTACGAATAAATTACCTTCTGGAATTCGTCAAACGAATAAATTACCTTCTAGAATTCATCGAACGAATAAATTACCTTCTGGAATTCGTCAAACGAATAAATTACCTTCTGGAATTCGTCAAACGAATAAATTACCTTCTGGAATTCGTCGAACGAATAAATTACCTTCTGGAATTCGTCAAACGAAATAAATTACCTTCTGGAATTCGTCGAACGAATAAATTACCTTCTGGAATTCGTCAAACGAATAAATTACCTTCTGAAATCGTCGAACGAATAAATTACCTTCTGGAATTCGTCAAATGAATAAATTACCTTCTGGAATTCGCGATCGAATAAATTACCTTCTGGAATTCGTTGAACGAAAAATTACCTTCTGGAATTCGTCGAACGAATAATTACCTACTGGAATTCATCGCACGAATAAATTACCTTCTGGAATTCGTCAAACGAATAAATTACCTTCTGGAATTCGTCGAACTTCTTC
>CAJDSM010031291.1:25013-49054 GCA_903981925.1 Ostrea lurida
GTTCAACGAATTCCAGAAGGTAATTTTTTCGTTCAACGAATTCCAGAAGGTAATTTATTCGATCGAGCGAATTCCAGAAGGTAATTTATTCATTGACGAATTCCAGAAGGTAATTTATTCGTCGAACGATTTCAGAAGGTAATTTATTCGTTTGACGAATTCCAGAAGGTAATTTATTCGTTCGACGAATTCCAGAAGGTAATTTATTCGTTTGACGAATTCCAGAAGGTAATTTATTCGTTCGACGAATTCCAGAAGGTAATTTATTCGTTTGACGAATTCCAGAAGGTAATTTATTCGTTTGACGAATTCCAGAAGGTAATTTATTCGTTCGATGAATTCTAGAAGGTAATTTATTCGAGAAGGTAATTTATTCGTTTGACGAATTCCAGAAGGTAATTTATTCGTACTTAGAGCAGGGAACAAGTTTGTGACCTGTTTGTTGTGGTGAGAATCATGTTAATCATGATGATGATGTGGTTAGGTTTGTGCAGGATTTACATGTTAATCGTGATGATGATGTGGTTTGATTTGTGCAGGATTTACAAAATCACGAGGACCGTATAACAGAGGTGAACACGCTGGCTGAACAGCTGATCGAAGATGAGCACCCAGAGGAAGCTACGATTAGACAGAGACAGAGTGTAAGTGAGGCAACATTCGGGAAATACTGTATCAAACCTCAAAGATAATTGATGGGACAAGAGAAAGTGAAAATTTTGAATGATGAAAAGGGCTGTTTTGACTCTTTCAGTATATAGTAATACAGTAATGCCTTACTTTAGGCTACTTGGGATGTATTTCGTAGAACAATGATGTCTTGTTTTTAGACTACTTGGGTTGTGTTTTGTAATATACATTGATGCAATATTTAGGCTACATAAGTTGTATTTTGAAGTACAATGAAATCTTGCTTGAGACTATTTGGGATGTATTTTATAATGCAGTGATATCTTGTTTTATAGGATGTTAATGAAGCTTGGGAAAGATTGAAAAATCTGTCTCTTTTGAGACAAGAGAGATTGTTTGGAGCACATGAAATTCAGAGATTTAACAGGTAAGTCGAATAACTATTGAATGTAGATTTGGTGTACCTGTACATTTGCACCTGTTTACTGGTTGTGTGATGTGTAATCACTGTATATGACATTAGGGATGCTGACGAGACGATCGCTTGGATCATGGAGAAGGACGCCATCTTGTCCACGGATGACTATGGTCGAGATTTAGCGAGTGTACAGGCCTTGCAGCGTAAACATGAGGGGGTGGAGAGAGATCTGGCTGCCCTAGAGGAAAAGGTCTCCATACCATCTTAAATTTAACATCATTATTTGATTGATCAAAACCGATCAACGTTAACATATTAAATAACATGGTGGTTTGGGATGATACCATAGTGATACATAATTGGTAATAAATTACCTTAAAATGTGTCCTATAGCATTTATTTCATCAGATTGATTGTTTTTGAAAGGTTCATGCCTTGAGTAAAGAAGCCGAGAGATTAGAAGACATTCACAAAGAGCAGGCCCCTCAGATCAATGCCAAGCAGACTGAGATCGTAGATAACTGGCAGAAGCTGAAGAACAAAGGGACCGAGAGGAAGGCCCATCTGGACGACTCGTACTACCTCCACAGATTCCTGGCCGATTTCCGCGACCTGGTGTCGTGGGTCCACGACATGAAGAACATTATCTCTGCTGACGACCTTGCTAAGGATGTGGCAGGAGCGGAGGCTCTAGTAGAGAGACACAATGAGCACAAGGTAAAAGTGAAAGTAGCCCTTCAGTATAGAATAGAAAGACACAATGAGCACAAAGTGAAAGTAGCCCTTCAGTACAAAATTAGCAATTCGTTGTACCAAATACATACATAGAAGATTGTTTATACTATGCATATCAAGTTTATGAATTCAGTGTGTTAAATACATACCACATTGTAGAAAAGGAAGTTTGCTTAATGCACAAGTGAATTGCTGAGTTGTGTTTTTGTTGTGATATTACAGAAATGGTTTTGACATACAATGAATCTGCATCAGGATTGAAAACACGTGTATATATGCTTTGCCAATGCGTAAGAATTATTATATTGAAAGATATTGTGTACATGTATGGTTAATTTAGTTGATACTTTACAGGGAGAAATTGATGCCCGAGAGGACAGTTTTAAAGCCACAGATCAGGCTGGGCAGAGACTGGTCAACGCTAACCACTACGCTGCCGATGAAGTCCGAGACAAGGCAAGAACTAAACTGCAAGAACTAAACTTAATGAGATGTCATAGAGCTAATGCTGTCTCAGACATATAGCTATTGTTATCTCGGACATATCCCGAGATTGGGAGATATACGGTGAATATAAGATGAGATGTTTTCTGTTACAGTTGGTGATCCTCTCCAAGGAGAAGTCCAGCCTGCTGGAGTTGTGGGAGGAGAGGAAGATTCTGTACGAGCAGTGCATGGACCTCCAGCTCTTCTACCGGGACATGGAGCACGCTGATGCCTGGATGACCAAACAGGAGGTCAGTATAACCAAACAGGAGGTCGGTACAACACAGTGAACTGAGGTTTGTCAAGGACAATAATGTGTGACACTGCAAAACAGACACCATAGAAAGTATTGTAATGAGTAGTTTACGTGTGATGTTATAGCAGTAACTGGTCGAAAGTCAAAAGTATCACTGCTACTTTGTATTATTCATCCTCTTTTCTGGGTTTAGATGTGAATGAATTAATGTGAATTCAAACCTACTCAAACATCCAGCATGTTGTCTTTATTTTGAGTATGAAAGGGAAATAAAATGTGAATATTCATTGTATATTTATAAAATGTGAATATTTTTTTCGTCAGGCTTTCTTGGCGAATTCTGACCTTGGAGACTCGTTGGATAGTGTGGAAGCCTTAATCAAGAAACACGAGGACTTTGAGAAGTCGCTAGCAGCACAAGAGGAGAAGATCAAGATGCTGGATGACTTTGCCACCAAACTCATCGAGAGTGAGCACTACGCATATGACGATGTTGCTGCCAAGAGAGACCAGCTGTTACAGAGACGCAACGTCCTCTACGAGACGTCAGCGAACCGTAGACAGCTTCTGGAGGAGTCCTACAAATTCCAGACATTTGAGCGAGACTGCGACGAAACCAAGAGCTGGATTAACGAGAAACTCAAGACTGCTTCAGATGAAAGCTATCTGGTGGGTAGTTCACTCTTTTCATGTGGAAATGTCACGGAGTGTCATAATGAAAAGAAATATCACAAAATGATTACGCATCAGCACATACTGTGGAATCATCATTGTTCGTGGCGACCAATGTTCGTTGATTTTGTGGGTCACTCTTACCCACGAATTAACATCCCCAAGAACATGTTTTATTTTCCTTTTAATCTTTATAAATATTATGCCTTTTGCATTATTCATGAATTACCCACAAACATTGGCCCCCACGAATTAAAATGATTCCACAGTAGTTACTGTTGTGGGCAATTAAATTGGTGAGGAACAAAATGTATTGTATCTAACATTCTGTTGTGTAGTATGCAGAAATATGTTACATTGGTATTGGGTACATGCACATGATTGTAAAGTTTGATGTTTCTCTTGCAGGATCCAACCAATCTGCAAACTAAAGTACAGAAACATCAGAACTTCGAAGCTGAGCTCGATGCCAACAGGAATCGTATAGAGACCATTCAGCAAACCGGAGAACTGCTGATCAAGGAGAATCACTACGCCTCGGAAACTATCGGGTAAGTACGCTCATATAAAGGAGAATCACTACGGTATCGGGTAAGTACGCTCATATAAAGGGAATCACTACGGAAAACTATCGGGTTAGTACGCTCATATAAAGGAGAATCACTACACCTTGGAAACTATTGGGGTTAGTACGCTCATGTGGGACAGGCTGGAATTTCTCAAAAAAATCTCAAAACTTAAGTTTGAGTTTTCTTCTATCTGAGCAGTCAAAATTTGAGTAAAATCTCAGACTTAAGTCTGAGTTTTGACTTAGTTTGTTTCGAGAAATTCAGGCCTGGAGTGATTATGTTGTTAAAATGGAAACTTTGAATTATAGCAACATATTGTGTAAATGATCTGATTAAAGAATTCTATGGGATGGAATATTGAAAGTGTGTTTGTAAACTTTTTCAGAGAAAGAGTAGAAGAAATTGTGAAGCTGTGGAACACCTTGTTGTCTCAGACTTACAGGAAAGGTATATCTCATCACCTCGACGCAAGGGCAGCCGTAGTATGCGAAAGACAGCAACAATATAACGAACACTGTCAAAGCTTGTTACAGTGAATGTAGTACGAGTACAAACATATAGCAAGTGGAAGAATCTGGCCGACATCTTTTTGTAGAATCAAGTTAAAGGAGCTAATCAAGACAACCAGCAATCAACCCGACACTTGGGATAGTCGAAGTGTGGCTGGGACGAGATCGAAGGCCAGTTCACTGTACGGAGGACTACGCAAGGTGAGGGACTAGTTGTAGTTTGTCGGCCTGATGTGATAGATTAACAATAATTTTGTGTTTTGTTTCAAATGATTTTGAAGCCATTCTACAATTTGGGTATTATGATAATGTGAGCTTAAACTTTATTAAATGATATTTTGGCAAAGTGTTAAGCAACCATATTACATTTTTTTTTTTTTTTTTTGATTGTGGAGTGGCATAATTTTGTTGCATGTTAACATTTGATTTTGAATTAAATTCCGTTTTACAGCATGAATTCCCCTTAATTTCCATTTTTTTTTAAATTAAAAAATTGCCATTAGAAGCATGATAATGGCAAAATAAGATTAAAAAAAAAATACATATATTAAGTTTCTTTGAAGGAGAATATGTATTTATGTTTGTTCATTTATTGGTTGTCTTACAAACTGATTTTTTTTTGTACCTGAGTTAGCCTTTACATCGACATGTAAGTTCTTTAGCACTGTTTATTTTGCAGTGTTTGTGCATTTGCTAGGAGCTGTATGGGAAATTCACATTTAATTCATTTAAAAGACAATTAATACTTTTTATCCATATTTCTCGACTGAAAAAAAAAAATGTTACAGGTGAAAGTAAATGCCAGTAGTAGAAATATTGCCTTGTAGAAATTTCCCATATAAATGTGTGATCTGTCCTTAAACATGTACAGTCCTGTATGTTTCCTGTAGTAATAGCTTGTTTCAACAAATTTCCAGTCTGTTTTCAGTGCTTGAATTCATGCTCAGTATTATTAGAGCAGTGTAAAAGAAGAGACCGATCTCGAGTCACTTCATCATCTTGTTTCTTCAGCTGCTGTGTTCTCACATTATGACAGGGGACAATGTTAAGTTATGACAGGACAACCAATGTAAGTTATGACAGAGAGGACATGTAAGTATATGACAGGAGGACAATGTAGTTATGACAGTAGGACAATGTATAGTATGGACAGGAGGACAATGTAAGTGTATTGACAGTTGCCAATGCAGTGTCAGGAGTATTACAAGAGGGAAATGGGTGAGAAGCAAGTGGAGGACAATGGTAAAGTTAATATTCAGGAGGACCAATTGTAAGTTATGACAGGGAGGACAATGTAACGTATATGACAGGAGGACAATGTAAGTTATGACAGTCAGAGGACAATGTAGTTACTGAACAGTCTCCTTGAGAACAATGTAAGTTATTTGAACACAATGTAATTATGCACGACAATGTAAGTTTTGACAGAGAGGACAATGGTAAGTTATATGACAGTAGGACAATGTAAGTTATGACAGCTCACTACCAGAACGAGGACAATTAAGTTTATAACAGGAGACAACTGATAAGTTATTACAGGAGGACAATGTAAGTTATGACAGCGAGGACAATGTAGTAATGGCAGGAGCAACAATGTAAGTTAGACAGAATTCGAGGGGACAATGTAATGTTTATGACAGGAGGACATGTTTAAGTTATGACAGGGGACAATGTAAGTGTATGACTAGAAGAGGCAATGTAAGTATGACGGTGGAGAACAATGTAAGTTATGACGACAATGTAAGTATATGAGACAATGTAAGTTTGAATGAACGACAAATGTAAGTTATGACCAGTGAGGACAATGTAAGTTATGAAGTTAGGACCAATGTAAGTTAATGACAGGACAAGTGGTAAGTTATATGACAGGAGGGACAATGTAAGTTATGACAGGAGGACAATGTAAGTTATGACAGGAGTGACAATGTAGTTTCTGACAGGGAGGACATGTAAATTATGACAGGGAGGACAATGTAGTTATGACAGGAGGACATGTAAGTTATGACAGGAGGCCAAGTAAGTTATGACAGTGTGAGAACAATGTAAGTTATGACGAACAATGTAAGTTATGACGACAATGTAAGTTTATGACAGAGAGGAACAATGTAATTATGACAGCAGGGACAATGTAAAGTTATGGACAGGGGACAATGTATGTTATTACAGGAGGGGACAAGTTAGGAGTCTATGAACAGGGGACAAGTAAGTTATTACAGCTACAGTAGAGACCAATTGTAGTTGATGACAGGACGACAATGTAAGTTTATGACAGGATTCGACAATGTAAGTTATGCAGGACAATGTAAGTTTTGACAGGACAATGTAAGTTATGAGCAGGACGAACATGGTAGTTATGCGACATGTAAGTTATGGACAGTGGAGAGGCAAGTAAGTTTATGACAGGAGGACATGTAAAGTTATGACAGTCGGGAGAACAATGTAGTTATGACAGAGAGGACAATGTAATTATAGACGGGGACATATGTCCAGTTATGACGCGAGGGACAATGTAAAGGGTGTATGACCAAGGAGGCAATATGTAAGTATATGGACAGTTTATGATTCCAATTTTTTTCCGGAGAGACAATTTAAGTTATCAGATTGAGGACAATGGTACGTTCCTTATTGACGACTTGAGGGACAATGTAAGTTATGACAGTTTGAAGAGCGGACAATGATAGTTTGACAGGACGACAATGAAGTTATGGACAGGCCTTTTTGACAGAGGTGTAAGTAGCAAGGAGGACAATGTATAGTAATGACAGGATTTGAGGGACAATGTAAGCTTCCATGACAAGGAGGACAATGTAAGTTATGACAGGCACAATGTAAGTTTATGACAGGAGGACAAATGTTATATGAAGAGAGGACAATGTTAAAGTTATGACAGGCAATGCAGTGTCAGAAGTTATTAAGAAAATGGGAGAAGCAGTTAGAGGACAATGTAAGTTATTACGGAGGACCAATGTAAGTTATACAGAAGGGAGGACAATTGTAAGTTATGACAGGAGGGCAAGTAAGTATATGACAGGAGGACTCATGAAGTTATGACGGAAATGCACCCAGTTTTGATAGAGTATTTACAGAGAATGGAAAGCAGTGGAGGACAATGTAAGTTATATGAAAGGAGGACAATGTAAATATAATAGACAGAAGAGATAACAAATAGTAAAAAATTAATGAAAGAGAACCAAAATTAACAACATAGAAATAGATAGATACAGAAAGAATAATTAAACAATGAGATAAATGGCTAAGCGAAAGACAAGAGAAATATAAAAAACCAAAAAAAAAAAAAAAAGAAAAACAAAAAAAAAAAAAAACAAAACATAAAAACAAAACTAAACAATAAAAAAAAGAAAAAAAAAAACAATAAAAAAGAAAGAGAAAAACACAAATAGAATAAAAAGTAAATAATAATAAACAAGAAAAGAGAAAAGGAAACCAATAGAGAATAGATATATAAAGAACAAGAAAGAAGGACCCTAAGTAACAGAATTTTGACTAACGCAAGAGACAATAAAGAATAAAGTTATGAACAGAGAGGACAATGTAAGTTATACAGGAGGATCAATGTAAGGTTATGACATCGCGAGGACAATGTAAGTTATATGACAGCCGGACAATAGGTAGTTATGAACGTGGAGACGCAATGTAAGTTATGACAGGACCAATGTAGTTATGACAGGAGGGACAATTGTAAGTTATGACAGGAGGACAATGTAAGCTTATGACAGAGACAATGTAAAGTTTATGACATGACGACAATTGTAAGTTATGGACAGAACGACAATGTAAGTATAGCGACAGGAGGAACAATGTAAGTTAATGACAGGAGGACAAGAAGTTAAATTGACAGATTTGAGGGTCACCATGCCCAAAGTTTATTATCGAGTCGATGGAACAATGGTAAAGTTCATGACAGTTCGAGCGACAATGTTAAGGTATTTTTATGACAGGACAATGTAAGTATGACTAGGGACCATGAAGTTTATGACAGGTTGAGGGACAATGTAAGTTAATTAGCAGGAGGACAATTGTAAGTCTATTTTCACAGAGGACAATGATAAGTTATGACAGATCGGAGGACAATGTAAGTATATACAGGATGGACAATGTTAAAGTTCATGACAGCGAGGACAATTAGTAAAGTAATATGAACAGGAGGCACAAATGTTAAGTTATGGACATGAGGACAATGTAAGTTCATGACAGTAAGACAATGTAAGTACGATGACAGGAGAACAATTGTAAGTTATGACAGTGAAGGACAATATGATAGATTATGGACAGTGAGGACAATCTGGTTAAGTTATTACAGGAGGCGGGACAATGAAGTTACTTTACAGGAGCGACAATGTAAGTTATGACAGAGGGGAGGGAGGGAAGCAAAAGAATGGTTTTAATAAAAGTTATGACAGGAGGAACAATGTAGTTATACAGAGAGAAAATGTAAGATGAACAGGGACAATGTAAGTTATGACAGTGGTGAGGACAATGTAAGTTATTACAGTAGAGGGACAATGTAAGTTATGACAGTGAGGACAATGTAAGTTATTTAATACAGTGAGACATGTACAGTTATGGACAGGAGAGGACAATGTAATGTTATGACAGAGAGGACAATGTACAGTTATGACAGCGAGGACAATGGTAAGTTATGACAGGGCCTGAGGACAATGTTAAGTTAGACTAGGGAGGACAATGAAGGTTATGTACAGGAGGACAATTGTAAGTTATGACAGAGAGGACAATATAAGTATGACAGGACAATGTAAGTTATGGGCAGGGAGGATCAACTGTAAGTCTATAACAGAGGACATGTAAGTATATGACAGGAGGACAAATGTAGTTATGACAGAGGGAGACAATGAATTATGAAGTGGAGGGACAATGTAAGTTATGACAGGACGACAATGTAAGTTCATGACAGGAGGGACAATGTACAGTAATGGACAGGAGGACAATGTAAGTTATGACAGAGAACAATGTAAGTTATGACAGGCAGGACAATGTGTAAAGTTATGACAGAGAGGACAATGTAAGTTATGACCAGGACATATGCAGTGTACAGAGTATTTAACAGAGTTTAGCAGTGAGGACATATGTTAAGTTATTTTACAGGAGGACAATGTAGTTATGGACGGGGAGGACAATTGTAAGTTTGACAGCAACGAGGAATCAATGTAGTTATCGACAGGAGGCCACAGTTAAAGTTATGACAGGAGGACAATGTAAAATTATGACAGGGAACGGACAATGTAAGTTATGACAGGAGGACAATGTAAGTTATGGCAGGAGGACAATGTAATGTTTATGACAGTACAATGTAAGTTATGACAGGACAATGTAAGTTATGACAGGAGGACAGTAAGTTATTGACAGTGTTGGAGGACAATGTAAGTTAATGACAGGACGAGCAGTGTCAGGTGATTACAGAAGGAATGGGAGGCAGAAGCAGAGAGACAATGTAAGTTATTAAGGAGGGACAAATGTAAGTTATGACGGAGGACAATGTAAAGTTTATGACAGGGGACAATTTAAGTTATGACAGGAGGACAATGTAATTATGACAGTGAGGACAATGTAAGTTATGACGAACGGAATGTGTAGTGAATAGAACAATGAAGTTCATTGACGGACAATGTAAGTTATGACGAACATGTAAGTTTATGACAGATGAGGGACCAATGTAAGTTATGACAGTTTCGAGGACAATGTAAGTTTATGACAGGAGGACAATGTAAGTTATATACTAGTTGAGGACAACTGTAAGTTATGACAGTTACCGAGGGGACATGTAGTTATTACAGAGAGGACAATGTAAGTTATGACAGGAGGCAATGTAAGTTATGAACAGTGAGGACATGTAAAGGTTAATGACAGGAGGAACAATGTAAGTTATGACGGCAATGCAGTTCAGAGTATTACAGAGACATGGGAGAAGCAGGAGGACAATGTAAGTTATGACAGTGAGGACAATGTTAAGTTTATGACAGGAGAACAATGTTAAGTATTGACGACAATTGTAAGTTATTGACGGACATTAAGTATATGACAGGGAGGACAATGTAAAGTTATGACAGGACAATGTAAGTTTATGACAGAAAGAGGACAATTAGTTAATTACAAGGAGGACAATGATAAGTTATGACAGGACAATGTTAAGTTATTGGAGGGCAGAGAGGACATGTAAGTATATGACAGGGGAGGACAATGTAAGTTATGACGGACAAATGTAAGGTTTATGACAGAGAGAGACATTGAAGTTATGACAGGGACAATGAAAGTTATGGACGCCAGAGGACAATGTAAGTATGAACAGCCCGAGGACAATCGTTATAGTTTTATGACAGAGGGACTAATGTAAAGTTTGACAGGGAGGACAATGTAAGTTATTGGACAGGACAATGCAGTTGTCAGCAGTATATACAAGGAATGGGAGAAGCCGGAGGACAATGTAAGTTATTACAGACGAGGCGACAATGTAAGTGTATGACAGCAGAGGACACATGTAAGTTTTATGACAGGGAGACAATAAATGTAAGTCAATGACAGGACCGACCAATGTAAGTTATGACAGGAGGACAAGTAAGTTATGACAGGGACGACAATTAAGTTAATGACAGGACCCAAGTAAGTTTATGACAGGACAAATGTATAGTTTATGACAGGACAATGTAGTTATAAACAGAGAGGACCAATGTAAGTTATGAACAGAGCGAGGACATGTAAGTATATACAGGAGGACAATGTAAGTTAATGGACAGAAGAGGACAAATGTAAGTATATTACAGGAGGGACAATAGTAAGTATACTGACAGAGAGGACAATGTCAAGTTATACAGGACAAATGTAAGTTATGACAGGAGGACAATGTAAGTTATGACAGGGAGGACAACTGTAAGTTTTATGACAGCCAATAGGAGGACAAGTGTCAAGTTATGACGGACAATTTATGCAGTGTCAGAGTATTACAGAGACATGGAGAGAAGCAGGAGGACATGTAAAGTCTAATTACAGGAGGGACAATGTAAGATTATGACAGGAGGACAATTGTAATATATGCACAGAAATAACGAGTGACAGAATGTTAGTTTATTGACAGCGATAGCGGGGACAATGATTATGACAGTAAAGGGACAATGATAAGTTATCGACAGTGAGAGAACGGACATGTAAGTTATGACAGAGCTCGGGACAATGTAAGTTATGACAGGACGGCACAATGTAAGTTAATGACAGGAGAGACAATGTAAGTTTATGACAGGGAGGACAATTGTACAGTTATGACAGGGAGAGACAATGTAAAGTTATGACAGACGAGGACAATGTAAGTTACTGACAGGACAATTTGCAGGTGTCAGAAGTATTACAGAGAATCGGGGAGAAGCAGTCAGGAGACAATACGTAACGTTATGGAACAGGAGGACAACTGTAAGTTATACAGGAGGCACCAATGTAAAGTTATGACAGCAGAGGACAATGTAAGTTATGACAGGGAGAACAATGTAAGTTGATCGACGCAATGTAAGGTTATGACGACAAATGTAAGTCTAGACGACAATGTAAGTTTATGACAGCGAGGACATGTAAGTTATGACAGATAGGACAATGTAAGTTATGACCAGAGAGGCCAATGTAAGTTATTTACAGGAGGACAATGTAAGTATGCAGAGAGGACAGTGTAAGTTATGACAGGGCAGAGACAATGTATCACGTATTATACAGCGAGAACTTAATGTAAGTTATGACAGGAGGACAATGATAAAGGTATATGACAGCGAGGACATGTATAGTTTATGACGGAGGACAATGTAAGTATATTGACAGGAGGGAAATCGTAAGTTATTGACAGCACGAGGGACCAATATGTAGGTTATGACAGTCAGGAATGAGGTGCACAATGTAAGTTTATTACAGGGGAACAATGTAAGTTATGACAGAAAGGCTCGGACTAATGTAAGTTATGACAGGTGAGGACATGTTAGTTATGACAGGAGAGGACAATGTAAGTTATGACAGGACATGTAATGTTATGACAGCGAGGACAATGTAAAAGTTATGACGGAGAACAATAGTAGTTATGAACAGTGAGACAATGTAAGTCATATGACGACAATTAAGTTATGACAGGAGGGACAATGTAAGTTATGGATCAGGACAATGTAATGTTTATGACAGGCGACAATGTAGTTAGACAGGACGACAATGTAGTTATGACAGGAGGACAATGTAAGTATGACAGGACATGTAAGTTATGCGGGACATGTAAGTTTAGATGAAGTGATGACAAATAGGTAACAAGTTATGACAGGAACAATGTAAGTTTGATGACGGACGACATGTAAGTTATGGATCAGACGACAATCTAAGTTATTGACAGGTAACGACAAGTGTAAGTTATGTTAGTGACAGGTGAGGACAATGTTTAATGTTACTCATGGGAACAGGACAATGTAGTTTGACGACAATGTAAGTTATCGACGGAGACATTGTAAGTTATGACAGGACAATGAAGTTTATTTGACAGGTCACGACATGTTAAGTTAGACACAGGAACGACGCATGTAAGTTATGACAGGAGACAATGTAGTTATGACAGGCAATGTTTATAGTTATTTGTTATTTTCTGATCAATGTAAGTTTTATCGAGTCAGGGGAGGACGCAATGTTAGTTATGAAGGACATGGTTAAGTATTATGACAGGACGACAATGTAAGTTGATGACAGGACGACATGTCAAGTTTTGACAGGACAATGTTAAGTTATGACAGGCGACATGTAAGTTTGACAGGAATAAAGGACAATTGTAGAGTTATTTCCGACAGACCGGAGGACATATGTATAGTTATGACACGGATGAACATTTTGTAAGTTTATGACAGTGAACGACGGGAACAATTTTTGTAAGTTATTGCCAGTCGAGAGGACAATGTAAGTTTATGACAGGACGACAATTAAGTTATGAACAGGAGGACAATGTAAGTTTATTACAGGAGGACATGTAGTTAATGAACATTTGGACGAGGAACAATGTGAAGTGGGGGTAATTACAGAGAGGACTAAAGTGTAAGTTATGACAGAAAAGAGGACAATGTAAGTTATTAGACAGAGAGGACAATGGTAAGTTATAGACAGAAGAAGAGGACAATGTAAGTTATGACAGCAGAGGACATGTAAGTTTATGACAGGGAGGACAATGTAAGTTATGACATGAGGACAATGTAAGTATACTGACAGGCGAGGACAATGTAATTTGACAGGAGGACCAATGGTAAGTTTATGACAGGACAATTAAGTTATGGACAGGACAATGTAAGTAGATCATGTGAGGACAATGTAAGTTATGAAGGAGGACTATGTAATAGATCATAATGGGACAATGTTTAAGTATACAGGAGGACCAATGTAATATGACAGGACGACAAGAAGTTTATGACAGGAGGACAAGTAAGTGAATGACAGGAGACAATGTAAGTTATATGACAGAGAGGACAATGTAAGTATGAAGTAGAGACAATGTAAGTTTAGACAGAGAGAGACAATGTAAGTTTATTGACAGGGACATGCAGTGTAAGAGTATTTACAGTGAGAATGGGGAGAACAGGGGACAATGTAAGTTATGACAGTAGAGACAATTGAAGAGACAGACTGATGGAGTGGACAATGATGAAGTTATGACACGGCAGGAGGACAATGTATAAAACTAGCGAGCGGACAATGTAATGTTTATGACAGGAGGACATTATTGAAGTTATGACAGGAGCGACAAATGTAAGTTATGACAGCACAACTCACTGAGGGACATTTGTAAGTTATATTACAGTTAGAGGAACAATTGAAGTATGACAGTCAGGACAATGTAAGTTTACCAGGGACAGACTCGTTAAGCTCTAATCGACAGGAAGGACAATGATAAGGTATTAATGACAGCCAGATATCTCCTCAGTAAGTTATGACAGGAGGACAATGTAAGTTGATTACAGGAGGACAATGTAATTATGACAGGACGACAATGTAAGTTATTGAAGGTGAGGACAATTGTACAGTTATACAGAAAAGATGTGAGGAACAATGATAGAGACGGGAGCGCGAGTGTAAGTTATTGATCAGGACGAATGTAAGTTATGAACACGGAGGACAATGTAAGTTTGACAGGACAATGTTAAGTTAATGGACAGGGCAGGACATATTAAGTTTTTAGTGACAGCAGATGGGACTAGATGTAAGTTTATGACATTGTGAGGACAATGTAAGTTATGACAAAGGTCCGAATGGAGGAGCAATAATTGTGGATGTTTGACGTCTTTGCTGTAGGATGAGGTGCGCAATGGTTAAGTTATTGACAGTTGAGGACAATGTAAGTTATTTATCAGGGACGACATGTAAGTACTATGACAGAGGAAAGCTTTTGGAGTATTACGATATTTTGTTAAGTTTTAAATACAGAGCCAGAGGTACAATGTATTTAAGTTATGACAGTCGAGCGACAAGTGTAAGTTTTTATTTGACAGAACGGAGGACAATGAAGTTTATGACAGGGTGAGGACAAATGTACAGTTATGAGCAGGAGGACAAGTAAGATTTATGACCAGGGTCGAGGACAATGTAAGTTAATTAAGATGCCCAGAGGGACATACTGCTAAGTATATTGAGCAGCGTTCGACATGTAAGTTTGGACCAGGGAAGAGTATGCAATCGTAAGTTATATACAGCGAGACAATTGGTATAAACAGTTTTAGTTAGGGAGCGGGGCAACAAGTTTCTCAGAAAGGACAATGTACAGTCATAAATGTGATTAGTGAAGGCGTGGTGAGAGTTCAATTGCTAAAGGTCTTTTGACAGCCTCCCTTCTTTTCGCCATTCGAGACCTTTAATCTAATTAAGTTTGACTCAGATTGGAGGGACTAAATTAGTAAAGTTTGACAGGAGGACAATGTAAGTTAATGACGAGGAGGACAATGTTAAGTTATGACAGGAACACAATTACAGCTTCATGACAGTGGGAGGGACAAGTGTAAGTTATGACAGGAGTGAGGACACATGTAAGTTATGACAGGACAATTGCCAGCGTGTCAGGGTATTACCGAGAGATGGTGAGTAAAGGCAGATTAGGTTTTTGGCAGGACAATGTAAGTATGACAGGAGACGATGTAAGTTATGGACAGCATCCCCTGGAGGACAATGTAAGTTATGACAGCGAGGACAATGTAAGTTATGGACAGGTGAGGACAATGTAAGTGGGATTATGGACAGGAGAACAATGTAAGAATTAGAGCGGACAAATGTAAGTCTATGACGACAATGTAAGTTATGACGACAATGTAAGTTTGAAGGAGGACACATGTAAGTTATGACAGTTAGGACAATGTAAGTTATGACAGAGGAACAATTTAAGTTCATTACAGGAGGACAATGTAAGTTATTGACAGGAGGACAACTTAAGTTATGACAGGGAGGACAGTGTAAGTTATTACAGTGGGGAAATGTGTAATGTGATGACAGTGGAGGACGAATGCTAAGTTATTTACACGCAGAGGCATTGACAATGTAGTAGACGACCGCAGTGTCTCCCCAGAGAAAAATTTTTTAAGCGATGGTTTGCATGCTTGCGTGAACTTCACTTTGCAACGGCAAACGCGTCTAGCTTCTATTTTAAAAGTATGCGGTGTCCATCCCACACAGTACCCTTGCTGTTGATTTTTCATTACAGGGAAAGACACTATTTTTTCAGACCGAATAATACACATTGCATTTTATTTTTTCCTGAATTTACCCAATAAAAAATACATTTCACTAACACTCTTACTGTCAAGATAAAATCACAATCCTTTTAAACCACAAGTCGTCTCTTCTTGCTGGTTTCCGAAATCTCCACAGTCTTTACATTAGTCAAAGTCAGAGAGTGTTTGGACCTTTCCATTGCACCCTCATTGAAAATTTTGGTGGATTCATCGAGTTACATAACATCGAAAATAGTATAAAATTAGTTTATGCGAGTCACAATGATTTAAAGAACGTGAATGGAAATATTTGCTAAAAGATAGTCGACCATTACTTTTCAAGAAACCCCGTCAATTAAAAGTTCAATCCAGTGGAAAACTTTTTCCATCTCTGGAATCAACCCTGATTTTTTTCTACTTTCCTTTGGTCTTCCCATGCATCCATTCTTCGATTGGTCCGTTTCTACACGAAGGCGTTTGGTGTGCAGAACATCATAGAAAGTGTTGGATGGTTACATCTCCCGTGTTTTTGTGTTGTTGCCAAATCCTTCCGTAGGTGAACCAATCGCAAAGTCAGATGAAAATGTTATCCATTAATTATCATTTATACATTTTCGTCAATACTAAGGCGTATTCAACTCTGTATCACCCGCTATTAGATGTACCAATGACGTTATAGGTTCCTCACATCTCGGCACTTAGTAATTTGTTACATTTACAACCATTGGTGAAGTGTGTGAGAAGACGATTTTCTGTCAGCCCGATTTTACGGGAGTATTTTAATTTATGAGCATCTCTTTTAAGTTAAAAATTAGTTAAATAAATAACTCTCAGCAACAGAGGTGGTGTGATATAGTGAAATAAACAAAGCCAAATAAAATAATCTAGGTGAAATTAGTGCATAGCCGAGTGAGCTATTACCTACGCGTAGCAGCCACGTATTTGCTCCGTGTGTTATGTGAGGAGAAATTATGGATAGGCGAGAGATTTACTGACCATCTTGAAGCGAAGTAGAGGGCGTGTTTCTATGAGATGTCTGCTCGTTCCTGGATCAGTCAATCATATGTATTGTTATATCCAACCATGAAATACAAGAATCAATTATCACAACCCAAAATACTGAAAACTCATTTATATCATAGGTGAGTATAAGGTTCCTGTTATACAATACAACGTTGGTAGTATCTCAGATTCATATATGGTTGCTCGCGCATATTCACGTTAGGGCTATTCGTGGTATTCATACTCCCGCGTTAGAGCGCATTGAGTTCTAGGATGGATATCTCATAAATATTCAAGACAAATTACAGGTGGTTTATATAGAATTCTTATCTTGTGCTAACAATTAAGTATATTTGTAGTGCATTGAAGTAATGTCTCTACTTTTTTTTTATTTTCCAATAGTGAATTTGTGGATCAGTAGATTTCAGACATCCTCGTCAATCCTACTCTCGAATGACATGAACCTAGGTAAAGATGGGCCACTAGCATAGAACTCGAATTAAAGATATACTGTTATTTATACTGCATAACAGCAATTGACCAGTAGGACTCAAAAGTGTAAGTGCGGATATTCGACGAAGGCAGAGGACAATTGTGAATAATGTATATGACAGTGTGGGAAGCTTTGGAGACACATGGGTGTATATACTCCCAGTTAACGTTCACAGGGTGCGCCGGACAAGTGTGTCAAGTTTAATGATTGCAGTATAACCAGAGTGGCCGCAATTACCTTTGAAAGTTGTAATGTACTTAGTTACTCGATGTAGAGACAAAACTTTGATCAGCTGGTATGAGGGCAGCTTAAGAGGTTAGAATTGAGTGCACAATGCTTAATTATGAACAGGAAGTAGATACAATGAGGTCTTGAGAGTTACAATATCAGTAGATCGGGGAGGACAATGGTCAAATAGAGTAAAATGATACCCAGTGTGGACTACAAGGACATGATCAGGTATGTTGATATGTTCGACTGTCTGAACCACCAAGTGTGACGCTGATGATAGCCTCCACGCCAAAAAGAGGACAATTGGTAAAGTATTTGATCAGTGGTGAAGGGACAATGTGTAAGTTAAATTGGTTATCAGTGCATCGCGTGGACAATGTAAAGTATTATTGTACATCAAGCTCTGGGACAAGTATGTAACGTTGTAATAGTGATCTGGAGTAGTAGCCATGGATGATAGAGTATAAAAAAATATACAGAAAGGGGGGGGCGGTCATTCACGAGGGAAGTGAACAATGTAAGGTGGAATTGAGTCAGGGACGGAGGGACGAATGTAGAAGTTATGACAGGGGGACAATGTAGTTGATGACAGGTGTCCTCAAGAGATGTCCTCGGTGGAATAACTGTATGATCCAGAGAAGGTCGGTATAGTATTGTAATTAGTAGCAGAGCATAATAGAATGAGCAACATTGTGTAGGAGTTGTACCGTAGCAAGGACCTCTCTTTTGTTGAAAGTTATATGTACAAGTGTGTCTGTATAAGATGAGTGGACAGATGTTTAAGTTCGTTATGAAGCATGTGACTTAAGTCATTTTTTACATACAATTCATTGAGAGTCTAGTATTGGGAGTCAAGATGGTAAAGTATTAGTTGTGACAGAATGCGTTTTATGGGGAGTTTCGGCACTATGATGTAATCGCTATTTGATACAGCTTGATCTTTACTTAACTTTCTGATAAGGTATCAACTCATGTAAGAAGTTTCATGATCAGTTAGAGGATCCAACATTTATTTCTTAGAATATACCACGTCTCTTAATATTGACCAGGAATCAATCTCGAGAATGTAAGTGACTATCACGGTAGATTATGGACCATATGTGTTCAAAGTCCTCTCGCGGAGCAGGAGACATTGTGATGTCACAGTATAGACAGAACTATACCCGAGTTTTGTTCCCAGTGGATTGCTTGACATGAGGACAATTGGTGTTTAAGTTATGACCCCTAGGATCTGACCCAATTGTGGATATGACAGGTTGAAGTGAGACAATATTGTGATAGCTTTTCTTGGGATAAAACAGAAGGTTTACAATGTAAAGTGTATGACGGAACAGACAAATGTAAAGTTAGATAAGACAGGACGTACAATGTAAGTTATCAGACACCAGTTTGTTTATGTGATTGATCAAGGTTAACAATTGTAATTTAGCAATGCAATCAAACCATAGTTAGTGTGTGGAAAATGCGCTTTATAGTGTAGGTTATCAGGAAGTTATAAGACCCTTCCTGCTAAACCAAGATTCCCGGAGATACCAACTTGTGACAGTATATACTCCTACTCTCAATGCTCCTTGCAAAATTTATAATTGCGCAAAGATAGATTCTAACATTAGCCTTACTTTCTTTATCAATATGCTTTAAAAGTTATTTCCAGATATCGTCTCTTATAGAAGTCTTTATCACCCTTCGTGTTTGTACCTTTTTTTGATAAACATTGATATATATCAAGTTGTATTAATTGAGTATTTTGAAAGCTACAATTTGTCTTGTTGTATACGTTCTAAAAATATGATGTCTATTTAGTTTTTGGTATTTTCTATTATTTTTTTATCAGATTTTTCATTATACAATTCTCAAGCCAAAACTCAGATCAAAGATCCAGCTAACACTTATTCTGATAGGTGGGGAATGGGCAGAAGGTAATAATTTAGATTTCATCTGCTAACACCAATAGAGATACATATATGCATTTCTATTAAAATGACCAACAAAATGAAAATAAATGATTCCGCAATTGTTTTCCAAAGTGTGAATACTATGAGTTTCCCATCTCTCGTAAATGCGTAACAATACTATGCAATATATTATAAAATTAGATTGCATTTAGATCATCAAGCCAAGACTCGCAAGATGTGTGATAATTAATCTAAATAGGATAGATTATATCAACTCTCTCACTCGCTAGTCAGTTAAATTAGTAAAGTGATGTGGTTGAATTTTCGTTCCTGACATTTCTATGCTTCAAAATAATCCGGAGGTGACTATGTTCAGCCTAAGTTATGATCGCTAGGGTGTGTATGTAGCGCGTCGTGACTAACTCTCGTCTTATGTGTTCTGTGGTGCCTCCAATCGTGCGGACAGCATGGTGAGATTGGTGTGAGTGCAGTAGATACTCCGTTTTCGGTTGAACGTATTATACAGGCCCCAAATGTCCCCCGGTTATATGTACCTCATGTAAGGCATCGCCCATTGAGTTGGAGTTTAGTATTTCTCACGTATCTAGTATATTTCTATACTTGTGGCGCAAACCAGTTTTGGTTTCTTTCTGGTTCTCTTTAATCACACATTTCGCATGGGGACATATAAACTTTTTGTTTACTGGAAGCAGAAAGGGTTATGTCAGCAATATTTTGGTGTGTTAATTTTCCAGTTCATATGGCATCTCTACACAACTTTGGTTTGGGGAAAGCATAATAAAACCTGCTGTTTTACAGGGCCACTGACTGTAAGAGTTCACTCTTGTTTTACGTTGTGATCTGCACCTGTTTATACAGGGGACTGGACAAGAAGTTGTGACTCTGTGTGTTTAGGACCTCTCTACTCAGTTGGAGGGGTTTCTATGTCAGGGTGTTAATTTCTCTTTGGTGGTGAAAAGTGTTCATAATGCCACCCCAATTGTGGGGATTCACTGGGAGAGTTTGGGCTGCTTCTTCCGTATAGGATTCGATTGACTAAGAATGTATGATATTTCTATTGTCGTAGCTCATTAGGGATAGAGAGTTGGATTACTGTGTGAGAGGGTGAGGTGTAATTAATAATACATGTGTTGAACATACTATTACTCTGTTTATTGGGTTTGTTACAATACAGTGTTGTTTTGGTTATCATTAGTTGATGTTTTTTGTTCAGGGTTGGACCTTATTCGCTCAATTAGACGATGGGTTTATGGTCACATTTGTGATTTATATCCTCTCTCGTCCAAAATATACTCTGTGTGGGAAAAGACATATATGCTTACTCCGCATAATTGATTTCTCAGCTATATGACTATAGGCCTGGATTTTAATTGGGATTACTAATTGCTTCATGGGGCGTTTGGCGCACCTAATATCTACTCAAGCGAAATACCGAACGAGGGTTTTATTTGTGTATTCATTCGCGTATTTCTCAGAAATTATTCTCGTGTGGTCACTCTGAATTTCTCACATTTACCCTTGGGTCATACCTGGTATAGTGTGATATTCCCAGCTGCGCTATGTGCATCATTCCTCATAGTAACCTCTAATCTGTCCAGCACATAGTTCTCGCCGCGACATGTTTACTCACTCATTATGACCGTTGTATTTTTTGGGTCAGGTTCGATACTTGCCAAACGACAGGTTAGGGTGTTTAGTGTTTTAATTATGCATTTGTGTGGGTCACCGATATAACCTTCTCGGATATATTATGGCTCGAGGCGCATGAAGCTCGAACCGAGCGCTCAATGTGAGCTCATATCGATTCAGCTGTGGTGGTTGGCTCATGTCTCTTTGTGTGATGTCATCTCGTGTGCATATCAGATCTCTCGGTGCTGTTGGGATGCCTACTTGCCTCTTTGTGTGTACTCTGGTATTATTACTTTGTCACTATTTATGTTGCGGACTCTCTCTCGCTGGTACTTACTCTCTCTTGCGTGACAGCTAAGCTCGCCTGGTGTCATAAATGTCGAAGATCTCCATGTGTGTTATGTCTCCGGTTATTACCGCGATTTTATCGCGTGAGATTTTTGTAGACACAGGTGTATAAAGGGAGATTATCAACGCTCTCTGGAGTATCTAACTGGATGGCGCGGCCTCACCGGGCCGCCCTCACTAAGGTGCAGAAAAGGATCAAGATCGATCGAAATGCAAATATGTTTAAGAGGCGCTCTGGTGTAGATCTAAGCAAATCTTCTCTTCTGCCAAGAACCACTGGCACGTAGAAAAGACTAGAAATTTATAGGAACCAGACGTGAAGGTGTGTGAACGGTGTACATCGAGTTTGAAAAGTGAGGTTTTGTTCTAGAGTGTTTGGTAATCAATATCATCTTCATGGTAAGTACGCGCGCGATGTTAGTGAGTTATAGGCTTTATGTCGGTTACAGTGGATGGGATTATTGGGGTACCATGGTGTTTAAATGTTCTCTCCTGGTGGCGTAGTCGATTATAGGGGAGCGAATTCAGAGGTTTTTGGAGCTTAGTGATTATATTAAGGTGTGGTTGGTGAGATTTCTTTCTGATAGAAATGGCTTGTATGTATTCTCTCTTATTAGTTAGCTCTAGTATTCTTTCAGATAGAAAAAAAGCTTGAGTATTTACATATGGAAAGCTTCCTTGGTATAGAGAGAGATTCAAGTTTGTTTCAATATCGGGACTTGTACCCTGCTTCCGGTGTGGTGTTGCGATTATGTGTCTTGGCCACCAATTAGGTGGGAGACTCGAATAAGTATCTCTCATAGTATTAATAATTACGGAAGAATCTAACTTTATTCTTATTTAAAATCTTCTTCTCAAGAAACCACATGGGGGCCTTAGTGTAAAAAGACTGGAACAATTATATGGAAATGTGCTCTTCTTACACGGATAGAAGAGATTTCTAAGTTTTGTTTCCCTCAATCAATGGATCCCCGAGGGTACAGATGGTGAGTTTATAATGTGATGATTTGTATATCCTGTTTGTAAGGGTTGGGGCTGTTTTTGGCGCCCATTAGGGGGATTCAAAAGTTTAGCATTTTAGCAATTTGTGGTTGAATTGTATATATATGTCTGTGCTTTAGGATATAATCTTACTGGCGTACTCAAGAGAGTTCAGTTGAGTGTTGATGAGACGTGCGCTCGATGGATGGAACTGTTTATGCGAGAACAATGAAATAGATGAAAGTATATAATGGCCTCAGCTTTTACGTATGTTTATGATTGAAGTGATATAAGTCTCAATGTGGTGACATTTGTTTCTAAGTCAGGTTATATCTTCTCCTCAAGGGTGGTAGACGCATATTGGCTTCTCCGTGGCTAGAGTATAGAGTGTGATCTTAGAAGTATTGCTTAAGCCAAGTACATAGTGTTAGGTTTAATGTGTAATACGCTTTTTTTACGATTTAGTCTCTCGCTATTAATAATATCTTAGTCGTTATACCTAATGAGACCTCGTAGATCTTTGTCTTGGTCCTAGTGTGGAGTGCTGAATTTTTTATGGGACCATCTATGATATTATGAACGGAGTTCAAGATTGTAAGACTGCTCGCGGAACAAGTATTAATTATTTCCTGTGTATGGGTTTAACGTTAGTGCTTATTATTTGTGACCTCTTCCAAGGTAGTACTTTTGTGTGGTATTTCTGTGATTAGGTTTCGGCGGATTGGGGCACAAAGGGCTGAATCAAAAGTATTGATCATTTTCTTTTTGAGTATCATATAGGCTTGATAATACATATTTTAGACAAGTCTTTATGTCTTATAACTCAGTGGTTAGAGTCTCATTATCTTATTGGGCGCAGTACATTAGGGTGGCTGGGTCATATGTATATTAATTTGTACCAAGTGTGGGTGATTTTCTTTCTTTTCCTGTGAGATTTAGTGGAGATCAAGTTGTTTTCAAATCATGACCCCCAGTTGGACAATGGTTGCCCTGGATGGTTACTCTCTCTTGTTGGGTTGGTGGATATGTTTCTCCAGAGGATAGAGGATGTCGCGATAGGGTTTTCAGCTTAATATGGTATTATTATGGGGGTGGAAAATTCTCTTTGGAAGAATCGTTGTCTTCTCTAAAATTTTACCACTGGGACACAGTTTAAAGCGATGAATTTATAGTGTGAATATGCTTCCTTGATATTTGTATGTGGAGAATTCGAAGGTTTGTTCTCAAAATTTTCTTTGGACCCCAGGCGAGTTTATGGTGAGTTGGCCACAATAGGGGTGGATCAAAAGTTTAATCATTCCGTGGGATTTTTGAGACAATGTGTGCGAAGTTTATTCTTGTGGTGATTTTTGGGATCATGGTGTGAGTTCTTCTTGTGGTAGTATTGATTTGTGGGACATTGGTGCGAAGTTAATCTGTGTGGTGATTTCGGGGACATTG
>CAJDSM010031292.1:7153-18957 GCA_903981925.1 Ostrea lurida
TACCCCGTTTACTTTGCTTCGATTACGGTCACACGGCGGGTGTGACCGGTCAGCAGAAGATGCTTACTCCTCCATGCACCTGATCTGCCTTCGCTTTTTTCGAGCTCCGTGTTGCCCATACATTCGACGTGTTGATATATATGTTTTTGGACGGACATATAATTCACGATTAACACATTGTTATACTCTCCTTTTATACAAAGAGTCTAAATTACGAATGCAAAAAAAAAAAAAAATGATGATGATGATGATCATGCACAAGCGGCTTAGTCTTACTTAGCTTTCTGTGTCTGATGCACACAGTATATATAATACCCTCCTTTGAGCTTGTTCACTAAAGGGATCCCTCGTTCAATACAGCTTATCTAACGTGGAAAAAAGATAAAAGATAAAATTCTATAATGTATCGATCTTCCGTCGAAGAGAAAAATTTCATCAGTTTTCAAAAATATGATGTACAAAAATGTTTCGTGGTTTTTCTTTTCATTTTTTTTTATTTATAAAAATGCTGATTTTAAGATACATTTAGTGCACACTGTAAACAGCAATACCTTAACTTAAGAACTGGAATTCTACAGACGTGCACCCAAAAGACATATCTGTATATAATACTGTAATAGTCTCCACGTGGATAAGAACTCAATTATAAGCTTCAAGTGGTGTTTAGCCTGTTACACATTTACAAAGTATTTCATTACGGACCCAGCGCTATGAACAACAGCCTACCGCCAAACATTGATGCACATAGTCTGTGATGAAAAATAAGTTATGTAGCATGTTAAAGATTTCTCTGTTGTGATCAATGCTATGTATTATATCGCTACGTGCCTTACTTCTACGTCGAGATCTTGTGCATGCAGATTGTTTTAAGATATAATGTACACATGCAATTTTAATACACCTAATGTCAGTTTAAAAGCATGTCTAAAAGTGTGTTTATGTCTTTGGGTAAGAGAGCCATGTTGACAAATCACTTTGAAAACTTTTTATATGTATAAAAAAAAATCCCAATTAGAACCTTATATTGAGACATAAATATCATGCATGTTGGATTTTTTTTTTAAATAAGTTACCATGCATACAAAATGATAGCATATTTCACATACCCATGAAATTTAAACCACCTACGAATCTTAACGATACATGTACACATGATAATCAATTAATCAATATATACAGCACTAAATAATCACAACTGGGTACTTACATTTTTTTCTCACCCCAGCCCGGGGTCGAATGTGCGACCTACGGCACCCACCGCCTAGCAAAACCGTCAAACCCAGCGCATTAGCCCGCTCGGCCACGACGACTTCCCTGAAAAGGAAGTTTGCCATGTTCCTAAAGCGCTTCTAATACACTGAGGCAGTATATACCATATACTATTAAGTACATTTTCACCTACAATCTTCCAAAAGTATGAAGGATTGNTAAGTACATTTTCACCTACAATCTTCCAAAATTATGAAGGATTGATTGATTGATAATTTATTGTTTTACGTCCAACTCGATAATATTTCCCTCATACGGAGACGTCACCATTGCTGGTGAAGGGCTGCAAAATTTAGCCTATATGCTCGGCACTCGGGGCCTTTGAGCAGGTAGGGATCTTTTTAGTGACACGGTCTAGGGCCTCGTTTTTGCGGTCTCATCCGATTCAGTCGCTTCTTACATGTACGACACGCAAGGGAATGCCTGGGGACCTATTTGATCCCCACGGGTCAGTATGAAGGAAAAACAATCAATTTCTGTTATACTTAATCATGATATGTACATCAATATTGAAGTTATCTTTAGTCATGTTACGTACATTCGTGCTATCTTTAGCCATTCTAAATTCTTAGGAAATTCATGTCTTTTTCTCACACATGCGCATTGAAATTTTTTAGAGGTTTCACATGTACGTTGGTTTGCAATTGTAAAGCTGGTTTTGTTCAAGGTGTTAAAAGCATAAGAAATGGGGTTAACAAAATACCGAACAAATGATTAACAACTGTCCCTACGCGCTGGGTCACGTGTTCTGGACAAGGAACTCATTCGCTTATTGATTTCTAATCCAGGAAGAAAATGATTTGGTTATTTCATAATTGGGTAGAAGTAAACATTCTAAGAGAAAGTAGGGTACCTGTGATTTATTTTCATTGTTTATTAGTATTTTCTTTTCTGTTGATTCGTTATTGGTTTATTTTATCAGTTTCTTGCAAAATATTTCCGCATTATTGTTCACTTTGAAGAAAGTTATGAATTATCAACTGAAATCTGATTCCCTATGTCAGACCGCAAGTTCAACAACTTTGAGTTAAGTATTATATTTAAAAGAAAAAGGTTTCACAAAAAGATTAACACATATTAACACGTACTAATCAGTTGCCCTCGGCGTGTATAAAGTATCACAAAACTTTTGGTCCTCTGTAAGAAATCGTCCTCACTCGCACCGTGAGGTCTGTGTTAGAAATTAATATTGATGATTGTAAGCTCTTAGAGCACCTGCAACACTGTAATTTTTAAGTTGAAGAACATTTTCCTTCTGTTAGCAATTATACTTACAACAGTGATGCATTGGGCCATCACTAAACTGCAGTTAAAGCAGCCAATAGAGGTTTATGGCAAGCACAAAATTCATCGATTTTAGCTCACCTGGGTCAAAGGCTCGTGATTTTTTTTTTATGTTTTCATTAATTAAAACTAATTTGTTGGCGTTGTAAACTTTTTACAATATCATCTTCTCTAGAACCAGTGGGTCTATTTCAGTCTATAACAGAGTATCCTAGCTAGGGTAAAAGGTTTTCAAATTTGTTTCGATGAAGGTCGTCTCCCTTTCCAATGCTATTTAATTATGAACGTATAAAAAAAAAGGTGTGATCATTTCAAATCTTATAAAAGCCACTGGACCAGAAAAGATGAAACTTATGNAAAAAAAAAAAGGTGTCATCATTTCAAATCTTATAAAATCCATTGGACCAGAGAAGATGAAACTTATCTGACAGTTTCATGATATAATGAAAATTCAAGTTTGTCCAAATTATGACCACCCTAGGGTAGGTGGAACCACACCAGGGAATTGGAGTAGGGTGTTTGTTCGAATCATGACCACCGGATTAGGGTTGACAAGTCTTATAGTAGAATGCATTTGGGACAAAACTTTGAAATTCCTTTCCTCAAGAGCATCAGGGCTATTACCTAGTCATATCAATAATTAAGCATTGTCCGATAGTCAAAATCAGTTTATCGTGAATTGTGTAACAATTGGCATGAAACACGCCAGACAGTATTTGATCAAATGACATGTTGTTTTGGCCAAATAGATTGTTATAAAGACCATAGAATTTTAGAAATGCTGACTTTAAACGAGATTGTTCACGAGACTGTTGAAACCCCTGTAACATCATCTTGTTTTTCAGCTACCTTACGTTGATTTAAAAACTTGTCATATGCAGAACAAGCTCTTGCGTATCGAATAAGTTGAGAGACAAAATACCACATGTAGGTGATAATAGAATTATGGGAAGTTGACGATGGAGAAGCTGAAATCATCCCATTTGCCATATAGCTGAGGTTTTAGTATGCCTTTGGTATCTATATTCAATACGATATCAAAGTATGAAGCAGATGTGGAAGACCCTGTGGTGTCTTTTATTTCGTTTTCACTGGGATATATCGAATCGATATATGTTATAAATAGACAAAACATCGTCGATAATTATATATCAAACTATCAAGTTAAAGGTTACAGCTAGGGATTGTTTCTGCTAATGTTGAAAACTTTTCCATAATTCTGCATCTTAAGAATATAAATTGACAGAAAATATAGAATTTATAACAATATGGTTGGGGAAATAGAGACTCATTTACATTGTTAAGTTCTTGGAAGTTCAAGATCAATATTTTTTAATCTTCCTATTGATGTCAGTCCAGAGAAAGATTTGAAAAAAACTTCAAAGAAGAATGGAATTTGATTTCTTTGATGTGTTCAAACATGCAATCGTTCTGAGGACACGTTATCGACACAACTATCTTATCGTCTTTTCATCTGACGTATTTTTGTCGAGAGACTTCGTTACCTGTTTAGGGGCATTCGCTGTTGAGGTAACGCCTTCTATCAATATGAAAAAAAAACTAATTAAGGATTTTAAAGAAAGGCTTGAGAGAGAAGAGAGAGAGAGAGAGAGAGAGAGAGAGAGAGAGAGAGAGAGAGAGAGAGAGAGAGAGAGAGAGAGAGAGAGAGAGAGAGAGAGAGAGAGAGAGAGAGAGAGAGAGAGAGAAGAGATCTAGTCATGTAGTAGTATTAATTAGACATTAATCTTGTACTCAAATGTTTGCTTAAACATCATCAGTATTGCAATTCAATAATCCTATTGAGTAAAAAAAAATCCTCACGATGTCGAGAAATGACATCCTATAATATAAATTAATGAGATAAGAAACACGCGGACGTTTATCAGATGGTTGAGCATCAATCTCATTTTTAGGCAGGAGTTATAATGTTCTGGGTTTGTGACGACATTGAGTATCTAGATTATTCGGTCATCGCGCTCTCGGTCGTCGAATGAAAGCAATACGTCAATAAAACAAATGGAACATCGTAATAAAGGTATAAAAGTTATTGGTATACAGAGAAAACCATTTTCCGGACATTTCTCTGAGTGCTTGTAAGAAATTGGCCAGTAGGCGTTTATCACTAGTCTCAAACTGTCTCTCTTCATAATTGTTTGACAGGTTTTTCGCATACTACTTTATATTTCTTTATTTGGTACTAGGCTATAGATAGAATGTAACTGTAATATAAATCTGTAGTGTCTGGGGTTTCCCCTTCTACATATACATGTACCTGCGTTTATTGAGGTCACTCCAGGTAGATTTTCATATAGCTAAGGCCAACTACATGTAATTGTTGCATGATATGCTGTTCATGTGGTGGCAGCTCATGCTTAAGCAATAATAGGCTAGAGTGATGCAGTCATTATCTACAGTATCCGAGTTAGAACAGGTCCTCATTATACCACTTGCTTATCGCAAGGGGTATTGGTGATTTTTCCATATATCAGAGTGAACAATTCTCGAACGAGACATTAAGGAATATACAATCAACGGTCTAATGCCAACTGGGCCACGGATCATCGAAACGAAACCAGTATGATATGGCGATGTATTTCACCAATGAGAGCTATAATATACATTGTATATATACATAAAAGGAAAAAATGTACATAACAACGAGAAACATGTATTAGCTCTAAAATATAAAAATACGTCTCTACATGTGTAATAGATTCTCGAAGGATCGTGAAACGCCGAAACAAAGAAGATTAAGACTTAAACTATTCAGGGTTGAAGCAAAGAAACATACCAACGAAATTAATAAAAAAAAATATCGATATGCATGAACCTTATAAAAATTCGTTATGTATAGTACCAATGAAAGCAAAATTACTAATCAAGACAAAAGAGCATTGCTGAACACAAGAATATCCTGTAGATGTCGCTGTCTTGGAGGATGTGACGTGTGCTGGGAAGTTTGCGGTGGTCGCTGTCTGGAGGGCTTCCATTTGTGGTTCCTTGTTACGTCGTAGAAATAATTACGATGCCCTACTTGTATTGTTAAACAGCTTTGAAGAGGGATAAGATATTAAAATGCTATTCATTAGGATAATCCATTTCCTTCTTCCGTTCACACAAAGGGTCCGGTTTCCCGTAATCCACTTTTAGTCTGTTTTTGCGTCTGTAGTAAAGCAACTGCATTGTTTAGCTAATTTAACCAAACTGTGATAATGAAATCCGGCACGGAAACTTTCATCCACGACGCGATACGAAGGCGACTTTGAACGCGATTCGATTATATAAACTTATTTAATCTACCTTGGCAAGTACACAGAATGTTTATAACGTTTATATAAAAAAAAAACAACGATTCTCAGACAATCTCCGCTAACTAACCAATTCATTGGTTGCGNAATGTTTATAACGTTTATATAAAAAAAAAACGATTCTCAGACAATCCCCGCTAACTAACCAATTCATTGGTTGCAATGTCTATTGAATCCCAGATGAACTGAAAAATTCCCTCGTCTTATGAGGATAATGTCGTCTATTGTTGCGGTCTCTCAAACCTCGTCACACCAGTCGGATGTTCCCCCGAGTGTTGCTCTATATTTAATCAAGTCAAATACTAGTTTTCTATTCTATGATCTTTTATATAGCACTAAGCGAACCACTTGTGATTGTTATGGAATTCCCAGATAACATGTAAACATTATCAGATACATAGTGAGGAGGTATTTCATGGTTCAGCATTGCACTAGTGAATAAAGATTATCATAAGAACAAAAATGTTGGAAAAATGTCTGAATTATGATTCATCGATAGAAATGGCAATTGCAAGTCTTTGAAATTGCATACTCGGTGCATATTTTTGACATGGCATCCAAGTCAATTGCATTTTCTGTAATGAAATTGCTAATGTGAATGAACTCTGGTTAGCATGCCTAAATGTTGTCGTGTTTACCTTAATGCATTAGTCTATATCCAATATATGGATTTCCCGCTCATATGATATTAACAAGAGTGACGTAACCACCGTCTGCATGTCCAATGTCACGTCAACTTCAGACACAACATCTACAACTTGTTTGGGCTTTTTTTTCATCATCCAAACATTGACATCAAATTTGCGGTGCCTTTAATATACTGGACAACAGTCAGTTGAAAAGTTTAGTTACATGATGAAGAAATTCAATTCAACAAAATGGATGCTTTTTTCTCCCGTTCCCTATAGACACTTTCTTGCAACGATGAAATGAAACGGCATTTCAACTTTCCTTGGATCCGGTTCCAATCAACTTGACGTATTTGAATACAAAACCCAAGATAGTTTATTTTCATAGGAACGCTATGTCGTCTGCGCGGTGTGGACTTAATTAAGTCAGATTCTAAGCTATTTCAAGAGCATTATCACTGCTGACATTGATAATATCTCCTAGTCGTCCAATAGGTAATCAAGTTTCATCGAATCATTCCTGAGAATACGGTTTGAAGTGCTATTTCTGCCACATTAAAAATATTGAACTATCAATATTATTCATGCAATCAGAATATTTCTTAAGAAAATCATTTGATAACAAAGATAAGAGAGTACATTGCTTTCTCCACCGTGACTTTGTTAAACTGAAATATGAAAAAAAAAATGACGATAACAAACGGCGATTAGTCTCATATATTCTATCACGAATAGAAAATTGCGAATATGGTAAGCACGGGTCTCTGGAACCACTAGAGAAGGGATGAGGTACCTATGAGAAGAAAGCATTCCCTGTCGACAGGTCGCAATCGCTGTGGTGAGCCTTCTTGATCAGGTAAACGGAGTGATCCTAGTCAGAATCAGGACACAAATGGCATAACACTCGTTAGACAACATTCGACCTAATGACAGGATGTAAGATTATTATGACGACCATGTGCGAAATATTGGCTTTAACGTGACTGTTGAAACCCTACAACATGTACATGTCGGCTTGCCGCGGTTCAAAAATTCAAAAGCATGTAATTAAATTGTGTTGTATTCAATTCACAATATACGCGTACATGTACAGAATGTAAAATCAAATAGTGAGAATTATACAACCACTACGCATACTTTATTGAATAAACAAACCTTTATTGGTTGTAGCTTTGATCGATATCAAAATTCCACAAGGATTTTCAATAAGATTGTTTTAATTAAATAAAAGTTTTTGTAAATCTCTGTAGAATACCATGAGAAAATTAAATTCAATGATTTTATCGGTTTTGTACTTTGTGTATATACTAGAGCTAGAATAGGAACATGGTAGGGCTCTCCACAAGTTTCTATCAATGCTACATGTATCCTAAAAGCTGAAAAAGAGTTTCAGAAACTGTGCTATTTGGATATTTTATTGAATGCTCCATATTTTAGTTGACATGTTTTTATATTCTTAAAAGGAAGAATTTAATCAAAAGCTTCTACAGGAGAAGAATTCTCTATTGTTGTGGCCTTTAATTCGACATTTAGATATATCTATTTAGATATAATTTTCATTATCGATTCGATATGTCCTAGTGAACTCGAAATAAAAGACACCACAGAGTCTTCCACATCTGTTTTGCACTTCGATATTTTATTGAACAAGACATTAGTGGCAAGCTAATAAATCACCTTTATGACAAACAGCAAGATTCCAGTTTCTCCGTAAGCCATCAATCAAATCATTTATTTATTGAACAAATATTCCAAATCGATCAAGGCCCCTGCATATGGCTGTTTTTGTTTTCTCAAACTGCATTAGATACGCAAACGTGCTTGTTCTACGTATGATCAGTTTTAATTTAAATCGATGCAGACCACTGACAAACAAGTTGATGATCCAGGGGTTTGCAAAATGATGTTTAAAGTCACCATTTTGCAAATTTTATGCTTGTGACAACAATACAACCTGCTAATTGGTCAAATGCTGTCTGACGTGTTGCTTACCCTTTGGCACCCAATCCCACCTCTGATGTATCGAGGAGTCCGTGTTTGCCCAACTTTTATTTTGTATTCTGTATAGGACTTATGAGATTGATCACTGTTCGTTTCCTTCACCTTTTCAAGTAGACGTTAACGACAAACTGACAACTCAACTTTGTGAGAAACAGGATGACTTAAGCTTCTCTATCGGTAACTTCTCATGTCCCGTTATCATCTGCATATGGTGTTTATGTCTCTCATTTAAATGAGCAATTTTAATTATTTAGCGTTTTAAAGCTAATGACAAATATGTTGATGTTACAGGGGTTTCAACAGTCTCGTTAAAAGACAGCATTACGCGAATGTTGTGTGACATGTTTCATACCAATTGTTAGATCGTTCTTTAGACACCGATTTTAACAACGTATTACTGCTTATCTGATCAGCATAGAGGGGTCACGGGGAGTGAAACCGGTGAACAGGGGATATGCTTACTTCTCCTAGACACCTGATCCCACCCCCAGTGTGTCCGGAGGTTCGTGTTTGTCCTAGTCTTATTAAACCCCCGCTCCGGAGAGGGGTATACTGTTTTACCCAGGGCTGTCCGTCATTCTGATCGTCACACATTTCTTTGTAACATGATTCGCAGCAACTATATATCACAGGCAACTAATATTTTGCATGAACCTTTATATAGGTATGATGTATTGTTGAATGCATTTTCAGATTCATCAGACTTCTACTTCCTGTTTGCCGAACGCTTGGAAATTTTTCATACACAGCGTTCATATACCACATTTTTTGTAACATAATTCACAGCAACTATATATCACGGACTACTGATATTTTGCATGAAGCTTTACACAGGTATGATGTATTGTGGGATGCGTTGTCAGATTCATCGGATATCTACTTCCTGTTTGCCGAGAACTTTGATTTTTTCTTATACAGTGCTCATATACCTCACTTCTCAACAACTATATATCACATGCTTTATTTCGATATATTGACGGCGTTTTATCTATCAATAATAATGCTTTCCATTCGTATGTCGATTCAATATATCCCAACGAACTAGAAATAAAAGACACCACAGAGTCTTCCATGTCTGCTTCGTACTTGGATATTTTATTGAACACTGACATGACAAACGGGACGATTTCAGCTTCTCCATCGTCAACTTCCCCATATTATGTAGCAATGTTCCATCATCACCCTGCATATGGTGTGTATATCTCTCAACTTAATCGATACGCAAGAGGTTGTTTCTGCGTATGATCAGTTTTTTTAATCGAAGCAGGCTTACTTACCAGACAATTTTTTGTTGCAGGGGTTTCAACAGTCCTGTTTAAAAGCAGTGTTTCGTAAATTATATGGCCGCTATAACAATTTAGTTTACCAATGTGACCTATCATTGAATCAAATGCTGTCAGATGTGTTTCATGGTCATTGTTAGGCCGTTATTCACACACTGATTTGACTATGGATTGTTCCGTTTGCCTGATCAAGACTATGGGCTCACGGCGGGTGTGACAGGTCAACAGGGGATGCTTACTCCTCCTATGCACCTGATCCCACCTCTGGTGTGTCCAGAGGTCCGTGTTTGCCCGGCTCTTGTTGTTGTATTCTACTTAGGACTTACGAGATTGATCACTGTTCGTTATATTTGCCTTTACATGCTACTAATATATGGCATGAAGCTTTATATAGGTATGCTGTATTGTGGGATGCATTTTCAGATTCATCCATCATCTACTTCCTGTTTGCCGAGCAGTTGGAATTATGTAAAACTATATTGACAGCTTTACTATGTTTAGAGCGGGGGTATTACAAGTGCATGAGCATTGGCCCACAGATTTCTTGTTTTGCTTCATTTATGAGATTGATCACTGTTATCTCCCCTTTTCAGTGTTGAAATCCTATTTGAACATTTTGCCCATTCTAATCTCAGTGTGTCCCCTTCTCGTTTCAGAATACCTTCTAGGGACCAGTAATGTTGTGAAATTCTCTTTTATAGCACTTTGAAGATGTCGGCCACAACTATTTTGCAGCAACAAAATTAACCCACTGTCACATCATTTTAGGATAAGGTATTGCCGCAATTACTCACAGGAAGCATGTTGTTTCTCAGTGGAATGTTACATCCTGATTTTTATGTATCATTAACGGAAGGCAGGTGTTAGGTGCTGTTGCAGAACCAAAAATACTGTCTAATACTGTCTCTCTGCTACATTATTTTTTTTATTAATTCACTCTTCATTATGACTCAGGCGACGGTATCAGATCAGACGGGATAGAAATGGGGAAGCGGGAGACAGAAAGGCAAATTAAACCTTATGTATAGATCGAGCAGATGAATAAAAAACAGAATGTCAAAAACAAACCATGTTCTTTTGATATTTCATACATTTCGTGAAAGCTTTCTAACATTTCACTGTACAGTGTCGTTTGATAATCAACAGTCATCCATAACTTGGCTAGCATTTCAACTAACGAAATTGAAAGCAATAGAACGAATTTTAGCAATATAGAGTTTCTATCAAATGAAACGATCTTACGACATAACATGTATACACGTTATATGACATTGCAACTTACAAATGCACATCTTCTATATGGAATAACAACATATAGCTTCTTTGNACGTTATATGACATTGCAACTTACAAATGCAAATCTTCTACATGTATATGGAATAACAACATATAGCTTCTTTAATATAACATTATGCATGTCTAAGGCTTAATTTTATGACAACATACTGTAAACGTATTTATATTTTACTGTGGGTTAATTTTAGCGATTTTGATGGAAGACTACGCCATCAACAGGGGCATGCATTATGACGGACAAAAGGATAGGGGTGAACATCCGCTAAATTTAGTACGTGTCAAATGTTTCAAAATCAAATTTCGGCTAAATATCATACACGTTAAAAATAATACATTTACATACATGTAGTACAATACCCATAGGAAGAGGTTCTCAGCATCCCTTTGCGTGTCGTAGAGAGACGACTGAGTGGGGGTCATTCGGACGAGACCGGAAAAACGAAACCCCGTGTCACAGCAGGTGTGGCACGATAAAGATCTCCTCCTGCTCAAAGGCCCTGAGTGCCGAGCATAGGCCTAAATTTTGCCGGCCCCTCACCGCATGGTGACGTCTCCATATGAGTGAAATATTCTCGAGTGGGACGTAAAACACTAAATAACCAATCAATCATAGGGAGAGGGCTCGAAAGGGCTAAGCCTGCTGCCAAATCACATCGATTTTGATTTTTAAAAAAGCCCATAATGTAGTAACAACACACTGCACACGTCTTCTATAATATTACAACCTACTACGT
>CAJDSM010031294.1:7961-30060 GCA_903981925.1 Ostrea lurida
GATAAAATAATGCGAACGGCATAATATTTATAAAGATTAAAAGAAAATAAAGCATGTTCGTGGGGACATAAAGTCTTGCGGAGTGAAGCGGTGACCCACGAAAGTCCACGACATCGAATTGTCCTCCCCCCACGACAATTGATGTCTCCCCAGTATGACCTTTGATGTTGTGAAAATTGAAATTTCAGGTGAGTCTAAATTACCGTTTTAAGCGGCCTGTGGAACCCCATTTAATGACTCTTGATCTGGCTTGAGTTCGTTTGTTGTCTTGTCCTTATAAATGTTGTCTAGTGAATTCCTATGACCCCTAATTTAACCAGTTTATATGGGTCTGGAAAATGTGGGCCCCACCCTCTTGGCGCCCACACGGTGGTACCCTACAGCCCAAAACGAGGGCAGCAAATGATACCCTGGTAAGCCCTCTATCTCACCTGTGACATACTCATTTCGGCTTTGACCTCTTCAAAGGTAAAGGTGTTATTAAACCTTCCGTTATGACCTTTATGTGTTTGAAAATTCGAAATTTTCAGGTGAGCTAAATTACCTTTAAGGGCCTATGGAACCCCATTTTAGTGACCTCTATCTGCTGAAGTTCGTTGATATGTCTACCTGTATTAAATATTGGTTTGATTTCAATGACCCCTACTTTACCAGTTTATAGAGTTCTGAAATGTCGCCCCACCCTCTTTGGGGCCCCAGGTGGGTACCCCCTACAGCCCCAAACTGAGGCAGGAAATGATAGTCCTCGGGACACCTCTATCTACCTGCACACTATGCTCATTTCGTTTGACTTCTTCAAAGCGTAAAGGCCGTTATTAACGCTCTCGTTTATGACGTTTTATGTGTGAAAATTCGAAACTTTTCCAGGTGAGCTAATTACCTTTAAGGGCCTGTGGAAACCCCATTAGTGTGATTACTTATCTGCTTTGACCGCTGTTGTTGTCTTGCCTATATAAATGTTGTTTTTGATCTCCATTGACCCTCTACTCTACTAGTTTATCAAGGGTCTGGATAATGCCCCATGCCTACCATATCGCACTACTACTGACATGGATTAACAAAGCATAGTCAGCCAGCTGCAATTAAATCAGACAACATGTATTAGTCACTAGTAATGTTTAGTAGCACTAATGGGAGTTAGTGACTTACAGTGTAGTTTGATATATTTCATTTTTGCTCCTATTGTCCTATTGATAATGAGTTGGCACCATTTGCAAATACTCTTCTCGCATTATAATAGCCAGAACAAGAAATGTGCTTTGAAATGTTGAACGAAATAATGTAATTCCGTGTTCTCCCCAGCCCCTTAAAGCGCTGTGCTTTACAGCGCCTATCAAGTGAGAGCACTGTTGCTATTGCTATCAGCACTGTCCAATAAAGATCAATTAGAACCAAGCATGTAAGCAGTTATTACAGCAATATCAAAATATGTTATCAATGAATGCTTCAATAACACATAATGAACTAGTAAATTGTACAAAGATCAGTGTAAACAATATTAAACATGAAAAAGAAACCCGCAGCGATACGTTTCCACAATAAATAAGGTCGTGTCATGCGCTTTAAATACAGCGCTATTACAAAATCCTGGGGAGAACACTGTAAATTATAAACTTAATTATGCCCCGCTCCGAAGGAGGCGGGGGGGGGGGATCTACTGTTTACTCTGTTCCGTCTCCGTCCGAAAACAATATTTTCGTCGCACTTTTCTCTGAAACTGCATATCACAGCCAATGATATTTGGTGTATGACTTCATCTAGGGTGTCCCATACCGCGCTTTACCGAATTCAGAGCCTTTTCGCATGTCAATTCCTGTGCAACGACTTCTTAAAATTTTGGGAGTCGCTATTTAGAATCAATATTTTTGTCACATTTTTCTCTGAAACTGTGTATCACAGCCACTTGAAATTTGGTATATCCACTTTCATTTAGGAGAGTCCCATACTGCACTACTAAATTCAGACTTCAGACCTTTCGCATGTCAACCTACTGTAATATCAACCTTAGCATAAAAGATGAACAAATTCTCTAGGTAGCAGCTATATTTACATGTACCTTAGAGCGGGGGTATCCTTAGTGAGCAGTAGCCCACAGAATCCTTGTTATATACCATGGATATATTTATAAATGCTATTTGCTTTTTGTTTCAAAAAAAGATATACACATGTATAGATTTCTTTGGTCAATGATATACTTTTTGAGTTCCATTTATAATAAATTGTCTCATCACAATTGGTGTAATCCATTACAATTAGTTCTTATGTTCTCAGCGTTTTTTAGAAAATAAAAACCAACAATCTGTCTGTTCTGATGTCATTTCCCAGAATTCAGTAGATTTTAGACTGGTTTTCCAGTAATTAGTGCAAGTATTAGGGGTAATATATATATGACACTTATTCTGTTATACCTTAGAATGAGATTAATGTTTGCTTATACTGTAGATTCCTAATTAAACACAAGTAATTTATTATCGCGTAATTTCGCGAGGAGCATCTATCGCGAAATAAAATATTTCGCTTTTACTTTTATGGTACTAAAATACATGTAAACACTCTTCATCAATACAACAATCGCGAATTTACCTTCTGGCGATTAGATGTGGTAGAGTCAACTCGCGATATAAAGTACCCGCGTAAAATAAGGAATCTACAGTATGCTAAAAAGGAAATCACTATCTCATTATATTACTAGATAACATTTCATTATCTTCAAATATCTCTTAAAATCTGTTATAGGACTTGGTATAGCCATTTGTTGATAAATTCACAGGAATGTGTAATTTTATCTGTAAATAATGATAGTAACTATTAAAAAACAATCATAAAAGTTTTTTGATAGAGATTGACCCCTACTATCATTAGTACAGACAAAATTCCCAGTTCCTGTGATAATTCAGAGGAAAATATAGATTTGTGATTGTTTTGAATGACTAATTGTAGCTGACCCTTCACACATGGCAACAGGCGGTTCAAACTTGATCCGACAATGGGCATCTGTTGTAGATTCGTTCTCTTCACAATACAACTCTACAAGGTGAGATATATATTAAATCTAATTTTACAATCTATCATTTTTGTACCTCTACTCCTATCGTCAGAGGGGATGTATTAATTATGTTGTGACTCTGTCCATCCATCTGTGTGTTTGTCCATGAAGGTCATATTGTTTTCCTTACTTTTTTACATAATGGATGCATGTTCAGCATTGAGATTTTACAAGGTGAGCTCCCTCAAAAGGCACAAGTTTCAGCTGGATTTGTGCACTGTGACCTACTTTAGGGCTATAAGTAGGTCATGCCTTTGCCATAAAGTGGTCTGGGTATATTATAGTTTTACCCTTGCGTGTCCTATAGCTTAGAGCTTTCATGATGAGCAGTTTTCCGGACTTTTTTTCTAAACGCTTTGAGATATTTTAAAATGATTGGAAATGTAGGCATGGACATTCATGTCAATTGTGCCGACACATCTAGTTTTTATTACGGATATAGAGGATCTTTATGAGTGCTTATGAAATGAGTTATCGGATTTAATATTTCCCGAACCTTGGCGAGGAAAATATTTAAATCCGGTAGCGAATTTCATAAATTTCATATGCCATAAGCACGAGTATAAGATTCTATTTTATCACACAACCATTAAACACGTATTTTGATTTACTTTCTATTTCACAACCCACATTTTTCACTATGTTATTGTTTGACGTTGTCAATTCGATTTAGACGTCTGCAATGTGACAGTTTGAAGAAGANGTTGTCAATTCGATTGTGACATTGTCTGCAATGTGACGGTTTGAAGAAGATTAGAATTTCTGTTGCAATTATTTTCACTTCATAAAAGACACAAAATCCTCTTTGAACAACCTTGGTGACAAAACAATGTCTTTTACCATCAATGTTAACAGTTTCAAAGGATGATGTGCTGTTTTCTTTAAGTAGCACATGATTGATTGACCTACCTAATTTGCATTTTTATGAACCTCAGCTACAGGTTCATATCGTTTTTCCGAACCTGTGTTATGAACCCTGAAACAGTACAGTTGTGATAAACAGATATATTGCCCTGAAATTTAGTCACAAGCATCATCTCTAAGGAATACATTGAAGTTCGGTTTGCATTTCAGCTGCATGGGTGCACCATGACCTACTTTAGGGCTGAAAAATAGGTATAATATTTTCCTGAACTTTCTCTCATCATGCATGGATACAGACTTTGTCACAGCTTCCCTCTCAGAGAAATACTTTATCAGCTGGATTGATGCACCAAGACATACTCTAAGGCGAATAATGCATAATGTGCTGACGGGTTGAAATTCACTGTTTAATAGTGTATTTTGGTACCTTTGGTTGTACTCTTGTTCTCATTGTTTCAGTAAATAATGCATTCAAGCTGATTTGATTTGGATTTGATCCATAGGGACTCAGATGTTCGTGTTTTTTAGAGTAACATATTCTCCTCTTACAGTTGGTCAGCTAACCAAATTCTTGGACCTCCAAAGGTTTTTCCTGACCATGGAGATATACCAGGAGCATGGGCCAGCAAGCGATACAATTCACTAGAGTTTGTGGAGGTAATTTTAGAATTAGCATATCAGATTCAGTCCTTATGGCAGGGCTCAAAGAATTTTTTGTGCACCTAAACATTTACTATGCAATTTAGATGAATTTTTCATAAGTATGGCAACGTTTAACCAAAATTGTGATATTCATTCATGAGTTGAGGTCATAGGAGTGGACTATTTTAGACATACATGTACTTGTATAATGTATAGTGACATAAACCAGGCCTAGTATTTAAAGGTATTTTTATGCTCTTGGGAATTGAAGATATATAGGGCATCTAGATTTTGGCCTGTTTGTATGACCTGTCTGTTGCAAAAAACTGTAACCTTGGTCATATTTTATACACCATAAAACGTATAAATTTTGATTTGGTACATTTGTATATGTGTGTAACTTGTGGCATGTGTATTCCGTATTGTAAGACCTTTCCATTGGTACCTAAATCTCTGACCTGGTGACCGTTACATTGACCTTTAACCTACTTTTAGATTGCTTGATTATTTGTTTGTTTTTTGTTTGTTGAGAATATTTCACTCATATTAAGATCATATCATTGCTGGTGAAGGGCTGCAAATTTAGACCTATGCTTAGGACTCGGGGCTTTTAGCAGTGAGGGTTCTTTTGCATGCCACACATGCTGCAACACGGTTTTTAAAGGTCATATCCGAAAGACCCTTGATTCTCACATCTAAATGCTGAGCTCTTGGCAAAGGAACAATCACTACCTATTTTAACATCTTATGTTTGACACGACCAGGTGCAAACACGGGGTTTGAACGCACAACCGCCAGATCAAGAGGTGGTAATTTGGATTCATCTGCCATCTACTTATTGTTTGCCGAGAACTTGGAGTTTAGAGCTGGGATATCACTACAGTGACCATTGACTCACAGATCCCTTAATGTTCAGTCAAAAAATGCAGTTTTAATAGAAAGCAATTTGGAATAAAATATCATAACTCTTGCTGGACTCAAACCTGCAATCTACAGTTTAGCAGTCGACACATAAAATGACAGAGCTATATGTACTACAAATATGGTTGATAGTTATATTAGTTTTAAAAGGAATTCAGCTATCGTGATGATGATGTATCTTCAAAATTAACCCAGTGTCCTCACTGTTTGTTTGTCTCGATCAGCAACAAGGAACACTTCTGATTTTAGTTTCTTATTTTGTAGTCAGGTTACTTTTAGGGTTACTTTTAGGGCCCTTGAGCCTCTGTAAAGTATCACAATTTCAAAACAATAATTACAAAGTAAAAAAGAAGAAATGTTCAAAGCAGGATCAGGTACAATGTGCAACATATGTAAATGCACGTCGATGTTCATAATTATTGTAGATTGGATTTGGAGAGAAAGTTACACCATCAGCAATCAACATTTACGAGACATACCATGCTGGTGGGGTCAAAAGAGTGATGGCTAAAAACTCTCAAGGCACCTGGATAGTGCTGTATAACGCAGACACAATCAAGAAGATTACATCCAGTCGGATATTTTCACCTGTATTAACGGTATTACTTCATGAATTTTTTTATTAAGAATTTGATTATCAAAAAAGATCTGAAAATTCAATAACACCTTTCATGATAATGTTTGATTTCACATGGTTTTATCATAGACAGTCATTTAATTAGGGCCCCGCATGAAATTGTACTCTTTACCATAAGAGGCAGAAGTGTATAAATTCTGGGGTCCGTCCATCCGTTCGTCTGTCCGTCAACATTTCGTTGTGATGCGATAACTCAAGATGTGATGCGCTAACTCAAAACGTTTTTATCGTACAGTTTTGAAACTTTGCACAATTGTACTTTACCATAAGAGGCAGACGTATATAAATTCTGGGTTCCATCCGTTCTGCTGTTCGTCTGTCTGTCAACATTGTTTGTTGTGATGCGATAACTCAAGATGTGATATGCGATAACTCAAAAAGTTTTATCGTACAGTTTTGAACTTTGCACAATTGTCTCTACAATAAGAGGCACAAGTGTATAAATTATATTTGTCAAACGTATTGGAAAATTCTATATTACATTTTTCGGAACTTATTCCTAAATGCTCAGTCAGGACAGAACATGTCCATATTTGCTTTCTACCCATGACGTTTGCTTCATCAAGATAAAAAAAATTCGTTGGCATGTGCGAGTTCTCGAAGAATGGGATAATGAATAGTTTATGTGGTCCTAAATTTGATATGTGGATGTTATTAGACATTTTTTTTTATCTTAATCTAAAAAATTCAGATGGATATGGACACGATATACCGGAAGTATAAACAATATCTGCTGGTAGTCAAAAGATAAAACTAAGATGTCGAACCTGCCTCTTTGTCTTTTCACTCAAGCCTGCGAGCTGGGGTCTCTTGCTGACCATGTCAGTTTTCTAGTTACCGGTACTAATGCAACATTTGCTGGATTAATTGGCGTGAATAAAAATGTTAATAGCACACAAATTGGTCTACTTTTGAGCAGCATGTGTTGATATACCTTAATTTGCTCCATTTAGATTACGTTAAATGTTTTAAAAGATTTAAGCCAACATTTGACAATTTATATACATGTATAACTTGGCATAGAAATGTTTAGGCTATTTCACAAGGATAGATATTAACTTTTTATCTCACTTGCTCTTTGGGCAATCCACAAATGTTGCCCCTGGAGAGTGGATGAACCTTATTGATTTTCTAGGTCAAGGGTCAAGGTCACTATTGACAATTGCCTAAAATTCTTGTGAACAAGAAAGAATACGCAGAATTCATCAAAGAATCATCAACCCTCCACAAATGTTGCCACTAGAGAGAGGATGAATCCTATTGATTTTCAAGGTCAAGGGTCAAAGGTCAAGGTCGCTATTGATTAAAATCCTTGTAAACAAAATAGAAGACATAGCATTCATTAGAGAATCATCAAACCTTCCCAGATGTTGCCTGGCATGGTGAGAGGATTAAACCCTCTTGATTGTCAAGGTCACCATTGACTATTGCTTAAAATTCTTGTGATCAAGATAGAAGACACAACATTTATCAGAGTTCCACAAATGTTGCCCATGGAGAGTGGATGAAATCTGATTTTCAAGGTCAAAGGTCAAGGTCATTATTGACTAAAATTCTTGTGATCAAGATAGAAGACACAACATTTATCAGAGTTCCACAAATGTTGCCCATGGAGAGTGGATGAAATCTGATTTTCAAGGTCAAAGGTCAAGGTCATTATTGACTAAAATTCTTGTGATTAAGATTGAAGACACAGCATTCATCAAGGAATCATCAAATCTTCGACAAATGTTGCCCATTCCATGGAGAGACGATGAACCGTATTGATTTTCAAGGTCGTAGGTCTAAGGTTGAGGTCTATTGACTACTGTTTATAAATCTTGCGAGGGGATGCTATGCTTGCATTGCCTTGTTGAACTATACTTTTTATTTTTAAATACCGATGTAGTTTTTATTTGGTTTCTAGGGCAACACTTTCAAGACTAACAAACTGAGGATTGAATTAGACTTCTCTGCTGCTAGAAGTTGGGTAGAACTTGATGCTGTAGAATTAGTGGGAACCACGGAAGAGTCAGGGTGAGTATGAAATAAAGATGGTGTGTAATGGCAGGGAAAAAGCTATCCACAGTCCTGCTTGCGATAAATTCAAACACATCACTCCTCTTCATAAATCCATACACACCACATCCTCTTCATAAATTCAGTAAATTGTATTTTGTCATTTGGGCAACAAATACTCGTATTACTATAGAAATTACAGGTACATGTTTTCATACCTTATGACTTTGATGATGTATTACACAGGTGCAGGCACAAGGGGAAACGAAGCTGTGAAACCATCTGAGAGTCTTTGGGTGAAAAAGGTTACAAACTTTTCCTCGCAGTACAACAGCTCAGGGTATGTGGGAAAACTCCATTAGGATTAAATCTTAGGTTTTATTTTAAACTTGGTACGCACTTATATAAAATTATAAATGTGTGTGTAAATGCTTCTTTGCCAGAAACATGAAAAACAAGAGCAATCAGAGATTGCAGATCTTGCCAAGGTTACATTAAAGTTGTTTGGATCCAGGATACAGATCCGGATTGCCACCAAATTTTATTGGGGACTTCCTTAGACCAAGATGCATCTGTGTACCAATTTTCAAAGTGATCTGACCATTAGATTTTGCATGAGGTTACATTAAATTCTTTGGATCCAGATCGCCACCAAAATTTAGTTGGTTCCACCTTTGATCCTGATACATCTGTATACCACTTTTCACAGCAATCTGACCATTAGTATTTGCATGAAGTTGCTAACAGATAAACCCACAAACAAATGACTAATTAAATAAAGTAATAAATAAACGCTGCTGATTTTATAACCTCCTTGGTGGAAGTAATTACTTATAATTACTTACAATGTCCAGTAGCACATATTTGCAAACCATTTGTTACCCCCAATTTAGTGGGCTGTGCAGGCAGAAGACACTGCGAGTCATTAAGGAAATGGAAATATTGGTATCAACAGATGTTTTGATTGTCATTTGTTTCTATGGCTCAGAGATCAATAATTTACATGTTTTTCTTTGTTTGCAACTTTTAAAACTACACTTGGTAGAAATGTAATTTTTTATTAACTGAAAGATCAAGGTCATTGCTATGTGACTGCTGAAGGTCAAGGTCATTATCAAGGTCAGAATTGCTACAACTAAACTCAACCACAGACTCATAATTATTATTTACCCTTACTTACAATGATCTTCATATGAAACCCCAAATTTGATGTGTTATTTTATAAACCTTTGCTCTCCATTTTCAGTCTGAAATCTGACTAGCTATGACTGACTGTCCAACTCTTTCTGGTAATTTGCATTCCATAAAGGAATTATGAGATTGATCACTGCTCATTATTTTTCATCTTCAGATATTTCATTACACGGAAGTAAATTTTAAAAAAAATTTGCAGAGTAAAAAAAACAACGTTGTAAAGCAATCTTTTTTGGCCGGGTTGCACGAGTGCAAACCGGCTTATAAAATGGCGGGCGGGGAAATAATTTTTTTTTAACATTTAGCTCGTATTACTTATCGTAGCTCAATGACATTTAAGATTTGATCTATCAGCGGGTGGTCCCATTATAGTGGTTTCCGATTTCAGACACTGTCGACATCTTTATCCTCATTCGGTCCGTTACCTCAGATTAAATATTTTCCAAGTGTATTCTTAATAGTGGGCAAAATTTCATAACATTACTCGCAACTAGTTATCCGTAAGCCCACTTGACCCTTTGACTATCCATCATCAGGCGGGTGGTCCATTTGTGGGGATCCAATTTCAGGACCTGTCCGACACCCCTACTCTGTTTTAACTGACTTCAGAATATTTACCAGGTGTCTTATTCTTCATAACACTTTACTCAGCAATTAATTATGGTGCCTATGACCTTTGATGTCCATCATCCAGCCGGGTGGTCCCACTATCGTGGGACTGAGCTCAGACTGTCGCCGACCTCTCACCTTCCTTTCTCGTTTTCTCGAACATATTACAGTTCAACTCTGGAATTTTTCTTGTCTTTGACGCTTTCTTATGCCCCCCCTTTGAAAAAGAGGGGGGCATACTTTGTTTTTGCAGCGCTGTTCTTTGTCGGCGTTCGGTATGTTCGGTCGCGGGTCGGTCTGGTAGAACCCATATGTTGTCCGCTCAATATCTTTTGACCTCCTTTGTCTTTAATATCAATCAAACTTGGTACAGGGGTTGCCTTATAGAGAGTAGATGATCCCTATTGATTTTCAGGTACATGGCAAAGGTCAGGTCCAAGAGGTCAGTGGTGTAGACTGTCGGTCTGTAGACCATGTTGGTTGTCGTCAAATTCTTTTGACCCCGTTTGCTTGATATTCGAACCAATACTTGGTACAGGGTTGGCCCCTTAGAGAGTAGATGATCCCTATGATTTCAGGTCATATTGCGTCCGAGAGGTCAAGGTCAATGAGGTATTGTGTAGATTGTCGGTTTTGTAGACGATGTGTTCGTCCGCTCAAATATTCTTTGCCCCTTTTGCTTGATATCACAAACTTGGTACATGGGGTTGCCCTTGAGAGAGTTAGACTGATCCTATTGATTTTCAGGTCACATGGCGAAGTCAAGGTCAAGGTGTCGTCTGTAGACTATGTGCTGTCCGCTCATTATCTTTTGACCTCTTTGCTTGGATATCCAACCAAACTTGGTACAGGGGTTGCCTTAGAGAGTAGATGATCCTATTGATTTTCAGGTCACATGTCGATAGGTCAAGGTCAGTGGTCAGTCTGTAGACTATGTGCTGTCCGCTCATATCTTTTGACCTCTTTGCTTGATATCACCAAACTTGGTCAGGGTTGCCTTAGAGGTAGATGATCCCTATTGATTTTCAGGTCACATGGTCGAAAGTCAAGTCAAGTGGTCAGTCTGTGACTATGTGCTGTCCGCTCAATATCTTTTGACCTCTTTGCTTGATATCAACCAAACTTGGTACAGGGGTTGCCCTTAGAGAGTAATGATCCCTATTGATTTTCAGGTCACATGGTCGAAGGTCAAGGTCAAGTGTCAGTCTGTAGACTATGTGCTGTCCGCTCAATATCTTTTGACCTCTTTGCTTGATATCAACCCAAACTCTGGTACAGGGGTTGCCCTTAGAGAGTAGATGATCCTATTGATTTTCAGGTCCATGGTCGAAGGTCAAGGTCAAGTGGTCAGTCTGTAGACTATGTTGTCCATCAATTCTTTTTGACCTTTTGCTTGATATCAACCAAACTTGGTACGGGGTTGCCCTTAGAGATAGAATGATCCTATTGATTTTCAGGTCACATGGTCAAGGTCAAGGTCAAGTGGTCAGTCTGTAGACTATGTGTGTCCATTCAATATTCTTTTGACCCTTTGCTTGATATAACCAAACTTGGCTAGGGTTGTCCTTAGGAGTAGATGATCCCTATTGATTTTCAGGTCACAAAGTCAAAGGTCAGGTCAAATCAGGTCTTAACCATGTGTTGTCCCTCAATATCTTTTGACCCTTTGCTTGATATCAACCAAACTGGCATAGGGTTGTCCTTAGAGATTAAATGATCCTGTTGATTTTAAGGTCACAAGGTTAAAGGTCAAGGTCAAATACTGGTTTAACATGTGTTGTCCGCTCAAAATCTTTTGACCCCTTTGCTTGATAACAACTAAACTGGTTACAGGTGTTGTCCTTAGAAAATAAATGATCCTAATAATTTTTGGTGTCACATAGCCAAAGATCAAGGTCAATCTGATAGGCCCAATTTCAAAACTGCTAAAGATTTGTCATATATGTTGTATTTTGTTCAAACTTGACATCTAATCATGATGAATAGGTATTTTACCCTTATTTGTTAATGATTAGTTTTGCCTTGTATAAGCACCATTTCATAAATAGCCTTTTTGAATTTTTGCACCATGGGGGGCATTTATGTTTCTCAAACTTTTCTTGTTTTTATTCTTATATTAGTTGGTCAGCACAAACTGTGAAGGGCGAACCCAGAGTGTACCCGAATTATGGAGATTTGCAAGGATCATGGGCGAGTGCAGCAACAGATGCTCATCAGTTTATTGAGGTACAGTGTATTGTTAAGATATTTCACTGTCACTGACAAATAATTGTTTCAAAAGAAATTACAGTTGAAATTCAGTATCTCGAATACCATGCTATGTTGAACTGATTTGGAGGTCCAGCCACCATTTTCTGGGTATTTCTATCCTCGATATGTTGAATCCACGCATATCTCAAACTTTTTTCTTGGTCCCATCGAGTTAACGATGTTTGATTGTATTGAATATCTAAATTAAGTTGAAATTAAACCAAGTATCATAAATTTCATGTTTTAAAAGTCGATAACATTGTTCTATGGATTTTTATAGGGGTTGTCTGAGACTGTTAGAATTTGATAATAATTACATGTTGTACTAAGACATACATTAAGAGGATAAAATACTGTATAGTTGGTTTTTCCGTGGGGCTGAAATTTGGCACTTTGCTGGCTCAAAGGTATGTAAGTAAATTTAGTTATATAAATTTTGGCAGACTAAATCTTGTTAACACTGAAATTGCAATTGGGTGCATATTTGGAGAGTGAAATTTTGGCAGAAAGTTATCTAACTGCCAAATTTATCATTCCCCACAAAAAAAACCAAATAAACGCTATATGGTAACAGTTTACCCATCCACTATTGATTTTCCTCAAGTATTCTTCCATCATTATTGTTGTTCAATGTTATTACAGTTTTACACGTGGGCTATAACCATTGCATGTTGAAAGGGTTATGCCAATAAAGAAATTGAATTGAACAACTGACGAAATCTACCTATGTTGGTTTTATTCATTCTTATAGGTGGCATTTGAAAAGAAATTGTACTTGCGTGAAATCCACATTTACGAGACTTACCATGCAGGTGGTGTCAAGAGGGTATCAGCCAAAGACTTGGGAGGAAACTGGGTCACATTGTATGAAACTCAACACTGCCAGTGCATCAAATCAAGTAGAATTTTCTCTCCGCAGTTTAATGTAATTTTTTTTATCCCCTTCCCTATTGAAAATTATAAAGATAGTTTTAAAAATAAAAATTTGCATTTTTTAAGAGCAATTTTAAATGTATCCAAACATTTGCCTAAGAATTCTGAGTATTAACTTATGTTTTATTATTTTTGCAGAAACCGAAATTTCCCGTGGATGAATTAAGAGTCGACATTGACTGTTCGGTAAGCTGCTCCTGGGTGGAAATCGATGCCATTAACATCGTGGGAACCACAAAATCAGGTAGGAAATTGTCAGGCTTCTGTCTGCAGAAGACTGTTGAAACATCTCTGGAGTAAAATAGTCTTATTCAGAATTATACAATTTGATAGTAACTTCAATACATAAACATGAAGCTATATTCTATATGTCACAGAGTAAATCTGGGTTTGATAAATATGATGTTCATAAACACTCAGAACTTGACATATGGTGTCAGCATCGAATCTGGATCAGTGATCACGTCTTGAAATATGGGAGGAAAATATTATACAGTTAACATATATCACTGAGGGAGTTAGCAAGATTCCAGTTCCCCGAAGCCAGGACTATTTCCCGAGACGTTAGCCGAGGGAAATAATCCTGGCTGAGGGGAACTGGAATCTTGCTAACTCCCTCTGTGATATACAATAACTGTTTTCTTATACTAATACAAATTGAAAATATGATAAAAAAAAAATATTTCAACAAAAACAGTTCATTTAATCGTTAGCTACCGCTCAATACTCGATAAATCCATTATATTTTTCTCGGATGCAGTATAAGTTTTCTAACACAGACAACGATACCTATACAATTTCCTTTTGCGTTTACACTATCACGAGACTTAAGTTTATAAATTTTCAAATTCACTCAAAAAATCGTATTAAAAATCATCAAACATGAATTGCCATTGAAGTTGTCGTCATGTTTACTATCAGCGTTTACAAAGCATTGTGTCGTACAAAGCATTGTGACGTAACAATAGCGTTAGCGTAATACGTGACGTTAATCCATGGCACGTTGACTGAAAAATTATGACGAACATTTCGGGTCTTTTTGTATATTAAAAAAGAAAAGTCTAGAGGATTACGAGTAGCGGCAATTATAGTTCTCAAAGCAGGGATTAGTTCATGTGACTAACGCCCGGGGATTAGTCCTGCAACGGCAATTTCCAGGGAATTAGCCAAATCTAACACCTACTTTTATGTAGTAAAAAATCAGTAAAGGTATAATAATTAAAATTATCATGCAAATGGGAAACAAAACAACACACCGATAAGGCCTATAACATTCATAGCAGCATTTTAAATACTAAAAAATACATCCTTAATTCCTGAATGCCACATACTAAATTTGGATACTAAAAAACAACGGAACAAATTCAAAATTCCGATGATATCTGGATTTGTTTAAGCAAAAAATTTGTGAAGGGAATAATTGTACATATGCAACAGAAAACAACATGCTAATATGACATTCATATCTGCATTTTATTTACTTTGAAAGGACTTCTAAACCCTGTACGCAACACTGCTTACACATTGCAGGAATACAGTATTGAAATTGAGGAACACCACATGCCAACCAATCAGACTTCTCTGACAACATAAGAAATACTTGCGTAATTATTTATATATATACTCAATACATGGATATGTTCCTGTCACAACTTAGAGTTTAAAAGGTTACATCAATGAAGCAATTATATACACAATCAGCTGATGAGTTTCGTGAATTGCATCTATTCAGGAGCCCTAATTTTACAGCCTTCCCATCGGAGAACGATCTCAATCCTGATGAATATAAAAATATCAGAATATAAAATTTCTTTCACACCTGCCTATCAAACATTATGAAATTCAAACTTGATCTTTAGTTTGACACCCTGAAACTACATTGCAAGTTTCAATTGAATCCTCGCAAGAATAAAGAAAAAAAAATCTGGAAAACCGAGGGGACAGAGTGACAGACAGAGACACATGGAAGAAAGCTATCATAAATCTCCTCCGGTTTTACAAACCAGTAGGGGACTGATAAAAGTGAAGTTTCAAAAGGCGATACATGACCCAAACTTGCCAAAATCCTTGAAATCTTAGAAAATGTTTATTATTTGCCTAATTGTTAGTGAATAGTAATTGTTGATCATCAAATCATTTCAAAACTTGTTACGTCTGGTTTCAGTTTATGATAGGAATGAAATAAACTTTAATCAACATTGATTTATCAAACCAATCAATAGGAATTAGCAATTTATGGACGGGACCGTTACTTTTTTTAAAGTGGTAAACATTCCAGTGTAGGAGTTGCTTATCTCTGTTATATATGCCTCTGCTTTACAAATCTTTTATCAGATATGCCATCTTTGTCGTCCTACCTGTCCCAACTGGTAAACAACAAGTTGTTTAGTGATGTAGAGATCACAGTGGCTGGCGTCTCGTTCTATGGACATAGGGCCATATTAGCCCAAAGGTCACCATTTTTCAGATCCATTTTTGTGGAGGGAATAATGCCACAAACAGTAAGTTTATCACTGACAAAAAAAGGGGGGAGGATGGAATTAATTAATTTCATGTCTTATCGATATATATATATATATATATATATATATGTAGAATCAGTACAAATAAAATAGATTCTGATGAACAGATCCTGTACAACTTTTCCAGTTGTTTTATAGCTATCTTGAATATGTGTAGGAATTTTCATTTATTTAATTATACCAGAATAGCAAGGGGGGGGGTTACAAATTTTTGCAGTGCATGCAAAAATACTTTCATCTGTTTTTGGAGATTTGATATGGGGATATCTATGTAGATAATTTATTCCATAAAGTCAGGATTAATCAGAGAACTTAGCAAAACATACAATACTTCAATAGATTGAAGAAGTAAAGAAATTTGCAACATAAGGTCTTTTTCTTGCATGTAGCCTTATACATTCATTGAATTATTCCTGGTGAATTCATCTTTGAAAATTTTACAGACCCAACAACAGAACGCTGTCCCAGCAGTGCCTTCAGCCCCAATTTTAGATGAGGATGCCCCTCCATCGTATGAAAGTTTATTCGGTCCCCCACCTGATCTTACTGAAAAGCCGGCTCCACCCACTCCAAATCAGCTGTACGGGGTGGGGAACAGTGCTGGTGTAAAAGAGGCAGACCCTGTACAGGCCAAATCTACGAACCTATCAACAATCTCTTCTACTGTAAGTCAAAAAAGTTAGCACAATTTACATTAAGTGATGTCATAAGTCTCCATAAGTAAACGCTAAACTATTTCAATGTTATTTAGTTTTGTGTGTACCAAATTGGTGTCACGCTAAAATTACAGTCACTTCATAAAACCATATTGATCAATTGTGTATGCAGTGGAGAAAAATCTGATATTTTCTGCATAAACAGAATTGACATGTAGGCCCAATACAAGAATAATTCACAGGCACCGGAAGCATAGATACTACCCCCCCTTTTTTTTTGGTGGCAATAATTTTTCCAATATGTGTGAATTCCCAGTCTATCTCACCCTCATTTTGATTTATGTAACTGTTTCATGCTTTTTGTAAGCTTTAGAGATTGGCCTTTAACTGGAATTATAAAATACACATGGTATAAACAAACAGAGGGTCCCCACTCCGGGGCACATTTTTATGCCCCGCCATAAAATGGCCGGGGGTATATAGTGCTGCTCCTGTCCATCACTCTGTCCTTCTGTCATTCCGTCTTTCCATCTGCCCCAATATTTTGTCTTCGCAACTCCTCTTAAGTCCTTTGGAGGATTTCAATGAAACTTGGTACAATAAAAGATGTGAAAGGGGAATGCTGTTTAAACTTTATTACAGGAGTTATGGCCCCTGATCTTAGATTTTTTTGTGTGTGTGCAAACAGTATCATCTTGTCTTCACAACTCCTCCTAAGCCCTTAGGGGATTTTCATTGAAATTTGGTACAATTGAAGATCAGAACATGTAGGTGAGCAATGTATGCCCTCAAGGATCACAGATAAACTTTGCTGCCAACAGGAGCATTTGTGGCTTTCTACTGACACATCTAGTAGTTCAAATAATAGAAGCATCACGTAAGAAATTTTGACAAGTGGCAGGTCAGGAAGATGTCATGCTACAAGTTTCTTCAACTCAAACCCCATCTCATCCCTTTTCTTTATCACAGTCTTGCATGCATTAATCAGAATATGAATATTTGTTGCGCATCATGTAATTGGTCTGCACTGACACTTGTTTAGTCTGGGAATCATCCAAAGGATCTCAGGATTATTTGCGGACCAATCACATGGCACATAACAGATTCATTTATGACTAAACATTGATAGAGTAAAGGCCCGTCATATGACATATGGCCAAAGTCTTTTGATTACATTCAGGTTTTGTAGATATAGAGAGGTATTGCTTTGATTTTCTTTTTATTCGTCACAGGATCCACTTATCCTCAACAATGTTACACCAGATGTATTTGGGGTCATCCTTCATTTTATCTACACCGAGGAGATTCCTGAGGTTGTAATTGTTGGAAACCTTCCTCTCGAAATCGGATCAGCTTGTGTTGTCAAAACTGCTCGAGGTTTCGAAATAATTTTTGTGTTCATACCATTCTTAATGGAAGTATAAAATATATATGTTAAAGTGCTCTATATAAAGTGCATATTGCAAAATTAATAAATAATTTGAATTTTAGTTTTAAACAAATATTTCTTTTCACTCACACTCAAGATCAATGACTCTAAAATACTGTGGAATCATTTTAATTTGTGGGGGCCAATGTTCGTGAGTAACCAAAATTTTGCTGGTTCGTGGGGATGTAATTTCGTGGGTAATTCATAAATAATGCGAATGGCATAATATATATAAAGATCAAAAGGAAAATAAAACATGTTCTTGGGGATGTTAATTCATGGGTAAAAGTGACCCACAAAATCCACGAACATTGGTCCCCCACGAACAATGATTATTCCACAGTAGTTGTCAAGACTCATGGCCAAAATCAAAATGTTGAATATGAGTATAGATACCTTAATTAATGCTCTCCCATCATTGCTAATGTGTAACAGTAGCTACATTGTAAGATTCATTTTTAGAGGTGGGTGATGTAGAATTTTGTAAAGAAATATACATTTACATTTATATTAAAAATCCTGCCATGCAGTGGGGCATAATGACATGAAAATGAGTGTGCATTTTTGCGGTGTTGACTTCAACATTGAACTGCTGTTTTTCCAGCTGCTGCTGATTTTGGAGTGCCTGGCTTGAGAACTGCATGTGAGAGAAAATTTATGGGAAATTCTCTTTCCTTGAACAACGTTATAGAAGTTTTCCAAGAGTCCACAAAGCAACCAGTTCTTGGTAAGTAGATGGCATTACTCGGCAGATCAAAGGTAAAGTTTTCAATAAAAGTTTTTAACATATGAATTATATGTTCGTACAAATTATTTATTACCGTATGTGTACTCATTTAAGCAGGATTTATTTCGGTGTAATTGCTACACTCAAGGGTCAAAAGTATTTCCGCACTGCTAATTTTCACTATATAATTCATTGAATAATACATTTTTTTAGAGCACTGATATCAATATTTCTACTGCAGTCATAACTATGAAAATCTCACAAATCATGCATAATTGCCTAGATTTAAATCTGTTACTATCATTATTTCTCTCTGTGTTACTGTTTTTAACACTCGCTGGAATCATCATGTTTTATGACTTTTATTTGAATGTAATCTTACACTTTTCATATTAATCAGCATTGAAAAAAATCTACCCCATCTTTCAAAAATCGACCCACACAAAAATATGAAAAATACCCTTTACAGTAACGTGTCATAAATCTTGAGTGAATTCTGCGTATATTCTGAAAATTTCACAATGATAACATTAAATATAAAATTTTTGTGAAGATTTTAAAATATGAAAGTTGTAATAGATATATAGTGAAAATTAGCAGTGCAGAAATACTTTTGACCCATGAGTGCAGTATGCTGCTTCTGGTCGTAAAATGTTTTGCTGGAGGTTGCCATTGTCAGTGAAGGGCTGCAAAATTCACATATCCATGTTATATGAATTCATTTTCACCTATGTTGAGATCTTTTAAGCTAGAGTGGGGGCATGATATGGGATGAAAATTTTCATGGGAATAAGGATTTATAAAACTTCTTTTGATATGATTAAAAAAATCACAACAACTGCATGAAGAAAGGGAGGGCCAAGGTCTCTCAGGTGAGCAATGTGGCCTATGGGCCTCTGGTTTTATTAGGGGTCGCCTACAGGTGGGAGCCTTGTAGTGATCAGCTTGTGTATGTGTGTCCATGTGTTTGTGTTTTCTAGACGTTTGGCTATCTCTGCAGTTATTATACAAGTTTGAGTTTGGGCTTTCTTTCTCTACCTCTTTTTGAAAGAAGTTAGAAAAGTTCAGGAATTTGACAGTTTTCTGGACTTTTCTTGGTTATCCCTGCAGCTATTGATTTTTATCAATGGGTTACATATCAATAATGAGTTATGTCTCCCCCCACTTTGGTAGGGAGACATATTGTTTTTGGTCTGTCCATAGGTCTGTGTGTCCATCTGTCTGTCACAAAATTTGTCAGAAACAATACTGAAAGATCCATACCATACTTTTAGTACTGTAATGATATATGTAGTTTTTCATGGCCTACTCTTCTTTTGCCATTGAATGTTGTCAATTTAGTCACTGCACCGAAGATCTTTTTTAACATTTCAGATGTCATTGCCAAGATTGCCTGGAACTACATGCTGAACAACAGGGAATCCATTAAAAATCAAGCCAAATTTAGAAGTCTGCCGAGAAATGTACAGAAACTGTTTGATTCAGCAGCCACCAGTCCATCATCGAAAACCAACGATGCTACCAGTCAAAACTTCGAAAAGTTTACTAGACAGAAATCTTCAGACGTCTGCTGTCTGCAGTGAATTCACACGTCTGTCCTCAGAATCTATTTGATGTTTCTGACTCTGTCACTGAGAGGTTTTCAATTTCAGTATGTCTGTAACCACTATCATATCCAAATTTAGTGGTTAATTTCTTTTTCTTGGAGATGGGGTGTGGGGAGGGGTCTGTATCATGATCAAATTCATTGTAGAGATGTATGTGGTAGCTGTCATAAGGGTTAATGTCTTTTCTCCTTTTTTTTGGTCTTCTTTTTCTATGGTATGGACTTCATGCAACTCACCCCCCCCCCCCTCTTATGTATGGCACTCTCATGTACAACCACCCTTCCCCCCACCCCTTCTCCCCCAAAAATATTTATCCCTTGAGGCAAAAATAATTGATTGGTGTAGATTCATTATATTACTGTGATATTTTATGCCGCCCATCAAAGTGAAATCGAAGATCAGGGGGAATATTGTATATTTTTTAGTTTCTGTCAGTCCTATTCTGTCTGAAACTTTAACCTGCTGGGCTAATCTTCTTGAATCGGGTAAAGGTACTTTACGGGCTTTGATATTGTTCGGAATGTACCTAATGTTCCTTATGTAGAAAGCCTTATCCGTAGGTAACGACATATTTATGCTACCTCCTGACCTTGACTTGAAGTTTGACCTACCATTTCAACAACTGTTAACCTTAGCTAAGTAACCTATCTTGAATGGTAACGTATCTTCAGGGCTTTGATATCACACTGTTCATGTTATCCTCGTATGACAAGACTTCATGTGGGTACCAAAGTTTTTGACGCCGTCGTTGACCTTAGAATGTACCTTGGAACCCTATCATTTTCTAAACACTTATAACCTTAGCTATAACTTTTTTGAATGGTAAGGGCTACTATAATGGGCATTTGCATACCTTTCACAATGTATGTTTCTTTGACAGACTTTCCGTGGTACCAACATTGTTTTGCCTCCTGACTTGAAGTTTTGACCTACTTATCAAAACTTTAAACTCTCTTAGCTATAACTGTTGCTTTGAGAATTGATGAGTGACTAAGCGCTTGATATTTCAAAGTTCATGCTTTCTTATTCACAGACCTTTCCATGGGCTAACATAAAATTTATTGACCTTCTCTCGTACTTTGAAGTTTGAGACCCTTACTTTTCAAAACTCTTAACCTAAGCTAATAACTTTTTGAATGGTAAGTATATCTCAGGGCATTATTCAAGAATATTATTCTACAACTGTATGAAAACCTCCTTCCATGACAAGACCTTTTTCCGAGGGTGTGTAAATTATATTGACTCACCTGACCTTTGACATTTTGACCTTGGAACCTTACTTTTCAAAAACTTTTATATGGCAAGAGTTAGTGGATTCATATTAACATCATGATTGATTTCCTTATTAATGAGTTCTTTTCATCTGGTACGAAAATGTTGTGACTTGACCTTCGAATTTTGACCTACAGTTCTTTAAAAACTATTAAAAATCTGGCCATAACTTTGAAGTGTAAGGATAAACCTTTCATGATTTCCCATGCATATCCTTATACAAGCCCTCCCCGGCATGTGGATACGGGGGCATTTGTGTTTCACAAACACATTTGTTTGTTTTTGTTTTATAAACATTTGAACATTTATAGTGGTACTCAGGAAGTTATGCTGTAATAGTACAGACCCTAAAGCGTGCTACTACCCCTCCAAAGCGTTTGGTTTCGTTTCGTGCAAATCGTTCATTGTTCTGTGCAAATCGTTCATCGTTCCGTGCAGATTGTTCAACGTTTCATGCAAACTGTTCAGCATTTCGTGCAAACCATTCAAAGCGTTCCGTGCGAGAAGCATTTCGTGCAGAAGCCACGCCCCCTAGAAGATTGGAGGGGCACAGACAATTTTCAATTTTAATGTTTACAATGTTAAATTAGGTATTTATAATAGTCTGAAAAATTTAAGTGTCAATTGTTCAGATACACTAAGTGAGATAATTTTTGTTATGTTACAAGACCAGCAGTGCGATTTTTTTCACAACATAAAATACCCTGTTTAAAACAAAATGAGATATGATAAACACTAGAAACTATTTGTGTGCAGAATAAACTTGTAATTTGAAACAACACGGGTCTTGTA
>CAJDSM010031295.1:0-19233 GCA_903981925.1 Ostrea lurida
AAAAAAAAATATGATTTTTCTTTTAAATCCCCTTTGACGCAGTTTCGATAACCACAGGTATTTGTGATGTATACTTCGCTTAAATAACACACCCTGGAGGGGGATTTTAAAAATGATTCCTATTTTTATTTATTTCATTTCTATTTTTCATAATCCGGACGACAAGCCCTGTGCTTTGAATAGGAAGACTCTGCTTGCACTGTGTGCTCCCTAGAAGGTCCCAATACCCTTTTAAAAGCCTTTTAAAAAGATTTTTACAAACTTTAGTGGTGACATTTTCCCATGAATACTGTATACAGTTATATGTGATTCTTGAGGAATATAACACGTTTGGCTGGGAATTTCGATAGAGATGAAAATAGAATGTAAGAATGGATGATCAAGTTTATTCCCAACAAAAAACGAAAATCTTCTTATTTCTAGAAAAGAAAATACCATCAACCACCCATCATAAGTGATGAACTTTATACCTATCCTTGAGGTGAATGAAATACATGTACGTCTATTAACATCATATTGTGTTCGGTGTAGTCTCCATTCATTTTGCCCTTTTACTTCATGCATGCTGCTATATACATGTATGTATATTCGTATTGAAAATTCGCCTCTTGTTTACAAACATTTTATTTGTATTGTAAATATCATTCATAATTAAATCTGCTGTTTGGGTAAATTTTTTTCATATTGTTTAAATTTCGTATGATTCGTATGATTCGTGCAATCTTATACTTCACGCCATGATTAAGTTTTTCCTTTACTGTTTGTAACTATTCCAGTCCAGTTAAACTTCTTTTTCTGTTCTTCAGTTCTCTTTCCTTTCTTGTTCAAACCTTGTGTAGAATTGATATAAGTGCATTAATGCGCTTGTTTTCCAATCTCAACAATGCAAATGATATGTGTGCAATTATGTTCTTATTTCTTTGAAATAGATACAGTTGAAACCAGACTAATGTAAATATCAAAAAACCAGACTAACGTAAATATCAAAATTGACTATACATGAGGGTATGGCAGCGATTCTCGCCGGCAAACTTTTTACAAAGCGCGTAACAGCATGCTGGCAGTATAAAGCTTAGCACTTATTGTCAAATTAATGAAATTTATTTCTTAGATACGCTCAAATATCCGAACAGAATTTAAAAAAAACTATCATTAGTTGTAATCCTACATTTATTCAGCTATTAAGGAGGCGGATTCAAGACCCCCTGCCCATTTTTTTTAAAGAACAAAATACACTGTCCAATGTGTTTAGATATTTAAAAGGTGTGACTTATGATATAGTTTATCATTTGTTGTGTAAACAAATATTGGGGTATGTTAATTATTGTTTAAAAAGGTTTGAAAATATATGGTTAATGCTTGAATGGCCATTTAAAAGTTCAACGTGACTGTGCAAAAATAAGGATGCTTTAAATTATAAAATCAACATTTACAACACAATATAAGTTACAATATAGAAAAGTTTGGTTGTCGATATTGAATAAACATATTTTTCATGTTTAACATAAATAAAAAAAATAAATAAATAAATAAATGAAAGGGATGGGGGATTCATACGACCATGATTTTTTTTCTTCAAAACAAACTGGTATATTTATAAATGCATTCGGCTTATACCAATGACGCATACGTGTAGTTATGTATCGTAACACGTGTCACTTTAATAGACCATTTCTATAAAACAAACCATTTCTATGCGGGATAAAAACAGATATCAACACTTTGAACAAGTGTACTCGTATATAAAATACATATATTTTAGAATCAGTTATATAGAATAAATATTGATATACATTGGAAATATTTAAATCTATCAAATTCACCGATATAAAATCCGCGTGAGCCAATGAAAAAAATAAAACATAAATAAATCATGAAGTGTTCAGTTGGCATCGTGGGATAAAGTATCTGTATAAGATTTAATTTATGCAAACTGAATTATTGATCAAAAAGACGGTCTCTAACATTGTAGTATATATATAAGGCAGAATTTTTATAATTGATTTTTTCTTTAATTGTACGTACGGTAAAGAATGATACAAACTACGACAGGTGAATAAATCTTTCAATTTCTAGATAGATGATCTTATCAAAATTTTGTTTACTGCATCTAATTAAAATACGATGTCTTCATTAATATGCCGCCTTCTTTATAGTCAATTTCGATGAAAAACATTCGTAGTCAATATTCGAGGAATCAATGTAAACAAGTTCATAAGTCAAAATACTTGTAATTTGTATATAGTTAGAATAACTCGTACCCGCCCCCTTTGTATTAGGTCCTTTGTTATTCTTGTGTGTGTGTGTGTGTGTGTGTGAAAGAGAGAGAGAGAGAGAGAGAGAGAGAGAGAGAGAGAGAGAGAGAGAGAGAGAGAGAGAGCGTGTCTTATTGGATTAGGTTTACCGATGAACCAGGTGTGATTTTTTTCTGTGACTTTACGCCTAAGGTCGAACTGTAATTAGCTTCAATTAACTTCTACATCATAATATCAATTTTGAGAAAACATTTACTTCATAAACCCCCTAAACCTGATACACACTTTAAAGACGCCAATCGAGATTTTCCATTCGATATAGTGTAAATTTGTCTCCTCCACGAAGCATGTCGGCCATGCCCTTTGAAGTCTACACACTTTATAGAATTCGATGGCCGTTTACACAATATGTTCCACCTCCTATTGTATGCAGGAGTTACCTAGAACAGTAACAAAACAAAGATCAATCAAATAATACAAATCTGTTCAACAAATATATTCATGAATTGCATGTGAAATGAACCACTACTTTGAAAAGTTTAAAGCTGCAAAAAATAGCGTACGTAGAATTCTCTATCATATATATCATCTCTTTGGAAAACCTAAGATTAAGGAGGGATGTAAGTTAACCCCAACCACTGTTTAGTATAATGGCAAAGGGACAGGGTTGGGGTAGGGCGAGACCCCCTCCTGCCTTGATCTGATCCAGAAATGTGAGGAGACTCCACCTGTCTCAATCTGATCCCTCCTGCCTCGATCTGATCCGGGTGTATGAGAAGACCCCGGTCCATCCTGCCCTGATCTGGTCCTTCCTGCCTCGATCTGGTCCTTTCAGCCTCAATCTGACCCAGGGGTCATAGAAGACCACGCCCCCTGCCTCGATCTGGTCCGTCCTGCCTCGATCTGGTCCAATCTGATCCGCCCTGCCTCGATCTGGTCCCTCCTGCCTCGATCTGTCCCTCCTGCCTCGATCTTGACCCAGGGGTGTGATAAGACCCCGGTTCCTGACCCTGTCTTGCTCTCAACCATACAAAACACAAAATCTTAACAATGAGTAACGTGTGGTCCAAGTTTTATTGATAAATTAAACTTTCTTCTTATTAACGACATTTAATATACATTGTGAATTAATGATGTATTTGGAATTGATAAAAATATATATGTTTCATTCATACCTAACACATATAAAATCAATACCAACACAATCCCATAGAATATTTATATATACGCCAGTACCATGCGTACTTTGTTAATAATATGAAGTTAATTATATTTCTGTGATCTGGAAAAAAGACGCATGTACTTGCGGTGTACATGTACATGCGTCATCATGCCGGATAATCTAAAGACGGGATAATTTGAGGGAACACCTGCGACCTTAAATTAACTAACGGTGCTTCCCCCCTCAAAATGTGATTTGATGTCACGCGGTAGAGACTCTCAGGAACGTTTAACGGAAGCCATTGGGAGCCGCGCCCAGCACTAACAGCATCCTGTTCTATACAGCGACATCTGTCTCGTCGCATCCTCTGCTACTTGCAATCAAAATAGCCAATAATAGAAATAAAACAGCCATGTATTCAAGCGTTCTTCGCTGACAATATCTGACGACATAATTATCGTATAATATATATATATTTCTGTGATGTGATTATTTGGTGTGAAGCTCATTATCCGTATAGAAGGCCCGTTATGTAACAATGTATAAAGATCTACATATCCTGTTTTAACGTTAGAGCCATTTTGCAATTTTTAAAAACACATTGGGCCAATCATTTACTTTTACTGACTTTTTCCTGGTTGGTTTGACTTCGTTGAAATGTTAAGGATACCTTGGCGTTGAGAATCATAAAAAGGCGAAGTTCCGACATCGGCGGCTACGCAATAGCGAGTGATAAGAACTCGGGCACTTTAACGAAAGCCAAGATATCGTGACTTGCGTTCGTTCAGGTAAATATTGATCCCTTCTGACGTCAGGCCATCATCGCAGTACAACGTGGAAATTGTGATTTCAGACCATGTAGTGCTTGTGATGGGGGTCCTCGACATCAGGACCACAGACAAAGGCGGGGGTACTGTTCCCATTATCACCTCCCCCGGGACGGGACAGGAAACGGAATTACCTTGGTACAAAGGTATGGGATAAATCTAGATATGTTGAAATTCATGGGACTTTTAAATAGAATTTGTGTCTGTTTAAAAAAAAAAACCAACTTATTTTTACGTCTGTAATTATTTGTAATTTCACGTAATTAGCATTGTTGGAAATTTATATACGGTACATGTATTTACAAAGAAACCGTGCAAAATCATTAGAATATATTTATACCTATAGATTATGACATTGTGTTCATTTTTTATTTTTGCAAGATTTTGTATTAATTATATTGTGTTAATATTTTTAATTGTGTAACAGAGTACCGAATGTTACAAACTGTAAACACAACGCCACCGTGTTTGTTAAATGTTAGTATTTCACAAATACATTTCATGTTTGATTGAACATAGGAANACCACCGTGTTCGTTAAATGTTAGTACATTCAATCTCACTCAAATTCTTAATACATTTCATGTTTGATTGAACATAGGAAATGTATCACCGGTTTAAAACGTACATGACATAAAAAAAATTACATTTCGGAGAATTTTTAATAAATGAAATCATTTAAAGTCTGCTTCTCTGTCGCTGTCGTCGAATTAATTTTTCTTCAATATAAATTCCTCCATGGGAAACTGACCACACTTTATTGCAAACAAACAGCGCTAATCAGCTGTTAATGGGACAGATCACGGAAAATCGTGACCACGAAAAGTGGACAACGCGAAGGAAAGTTTGCCCATCGTAATTGGTTTCATGTAAATGTAGGAACTGTGTAGGACTTCGTTTATGTTGCGCAGTATCGAGTGAGAGAGATTGCTCGGGGATAGGGCCATTTTAAATGGTCAATTTAGTGAAATGAAATGAGAGACGCTTAAATTACTGATACGTGTAATCAAGACCTACATGTGTTGGTTTGTGACGCTACCAGTTTGTTTTCAGTAAACACTGAATTCAAATTTCTTAACTTTCAAAACCCGTACGTCATCGCTTTTGGAAATGCTGACATAGTTATGAAATGTTGTGAGATTGAATGTTCTAAAATTGTTTAGGGCATTATCATCGGATGAGATGGATGGCGTCATAATCTCATCATGAAGTGCAATTTTCAAGGCCTGATAAAACAAATAGCACCCAACATCTGTCTGCGATAATATCATTAGCATTCACAAGGATGTGATGCTGAGCTAGACAAATTAGGGCTTTATATGAATTTTTGTATGTGAAATGTGAATCCGACATTTTTAGGTATTGGGTGTTGCTCTCGCTCTTATTCATTAAACTTACACGGTAGGGTTAGGGCTGCGAAGATATCCGCCCGTCCGTCTGTCTGTGGGTAAAAAGAAAAGCTTTATAATTTTTACACCATAAGAGATAGACCTTTCATATTTGACATTTGTATGCCTTTCCGTTAGTATTGACATTTTTGACATGGTGACTTTCGCATTGCCATTGGGCCTATTTTCTGCTTTCGTATTTAGCATGGGCAATTACGTTTCATGTTACCATGTGACCTTGAAATTGACCTTTTAATAAAAGTGAACAAAAGAAAATTACTTCACATTCTCAGTGTTTCTACACAAGTTTCTACTACGTCTTACACATTCTCAGTGTTTCTACACAAGTTTCTACTACGTCATACAGTCCCTTTGTTGTAATTCACGGGGACATCCGTATTTTACAAACATATTTTGTTTTTAATTCTATCTGTCATTGGATTCTATTTATGACGATAGATTCGAACTACAGTAGTAACTGTAAAGATTTGATTGTACATGTTCTTTATATTGTAAATTATCTTGCAAAATCGCTTTTAAAATATACGAATGAATCACAGTCACTTGACGTTTTAAATATATTTGATTAAAAACAATCTTCCCGGTGTTTTCCCCCATTATTTCTAAGATTACATCTATCCAATGAGAATCACAAAATATATGATATTCATATGACATCCTTTGCTCAATGTACCGTAATTAGGGACCAGTGGCGGATTCAGAAAATTTTCAAAGGGGTGGGGTGGGGGGAATTGCAACCCAAGCTTGCACCATTTCCATCCAAGATGTGAAGACCCAAAATGACAAAATGTGACGTACTTCTTGAAAATTGTTTCTTCCCATCGAGAAATTTCACTCATATGACACGTCACCTGTTGCCGCGTGAAGGGCGGCAGCATTTAAGACCTATTGCTTAGCAACTCATGGCTTTTAGGCATGAGCGTCTTTTGCGGCCACCACATGCGCGACACGGGACTCCGTTTATAAGGTCATTATCCGAAACGACTTGATTTCTCACTTCAAATGCCCGAGCTCTAGGACGAAAGAGCAATCACTACCTATTTTCACTCTTAAGTTGACGCCGGACCGGTGCTCGCAGCACGGGCCGAAAGCAAACAACTTCCCGTCACGAGGCAGAGCTCTGTAGAACATTTTGACCTTTACCGCCCAAATAACCAATTCTTAAATTTTTGACCTTTACCCCAAATAAAACCAAATGTCTGTAAATGTTTGACCTTATACCCACAAATAACCAGATTCTGAAACATTTTTGTACCTTTAACCACCCAAATAAACCATAATCTTAAACATCTTTCGAACTTTACCTCCCAACACTAACCAGGATATAAGTAAACCATTATTGACCTTTTACCCCCAAATAAACCAGTTATGTAAACATTTTGACCGTTCTACCCCAAATAACCCAGATTTTGTGATAAACATTTGACCTTTACCCCCGAAAGTAACCAGATTATTGTAAAAATTTTAGACCTTTACCCCCAAACTAACCAGATTTTGTAAAACATCTTTGAACCGTTTACCCCCAAATAACAGATCTGTAAAGAGGAGACGACCATACACTGTCACAGAAATCTCCTATATCTTGTAACAACAGTTGACCTTTATATCCACGAATGTTCCAGACCGTCACATATGGACCATTGATATATAAGCGGGTTATGTCGTTTTATCGTCTTTTCCACAGATAGCCAGATCCTGATGACCTGGATTAGCATAGCGGGGTTATTGTTTATCTCTTAATCCCACAGATTCCCAGATCCTGATGACTATTGGATATATACAAGGGGGGTTATTGTCTTTTATCTCTTTATCCAAGAGATAGCCCAGATCACCTGATACCATGGATTATATAGTCGGAGGTTATTGTTTATCTCTTTATCCACAGATGTCCAAAGATTCAATATGAACCATTTGGAAAATAATAGCGGAGGCTTAATGGTTTATCTTCTTATACTCCCCACCCCAGCGGGATCGTCCAATCCTGATACCATTGGATACTAATCGAAAGGGCGTATTAATTATCTCTTATCCACAGATAGCCAGAATTCTGATGGACCATGGATAATATATAGGCGCGGGTTATTGTGTTCATCATTTTCTACATTGTCACGATTCAACCAATCTGTAGTCGCTATTGGCAAGATAACGAAGAAATGAAAATAAGGAAGCGAATGGGAATGAAAATCCGCAAGAAATCCTTCGACCTCAAAATCAGCCCTCCATCTCGAGAGGTACCGTAAGTCATTATTTAACACGTTGTTTGATTGTTATAGAGAAAAGAAATATTATAGTCATTAAATAATAGAAATTTAAATCATCCTAGAAATCCTCTCTCCAAAAACCGCCGTGAAGATGAAAGTCATGCACCGGGACGCTTCCCGGACTGTAACGTGGCATTGTGGGCCGTTAACCATGACGGTTCGACCAACGTTTCCGGATTTAATCTTCACCACTGACGAGAATCCAGCCAGAAAATGACAGTAATGAATGCCCATCAGGGACGCGCCACAGCAGATACCACCATAGCTCGTGGGTCACGTGCAACAGATCGTAATATCAAGAGTAAGTCACTCATTGCCTTAGGATGTTACAAGGACTGAGCTATTTTGAGAAACAACTGCCGCAGACGCTATCACTAAGTATTTACTGGTATACAATACTGACGCCCATCGGTGAAAACATAATATACACCAATTACAAAACTGACACCTATACCGATAATTATTTGTTTGTAAGCAATTCACATTTTGCAAGGTGTTGGTAAGGGACTATATTTAGTGGCGGAAGGATGATTAATCAAAAAGCATTGATTATTCATCCAAATACCTTTTATTTTATACCCCTATATCAGCTTAAACATTACAGTTTATAAAATTAATGATACACAGTAGATGATACTGAACTAGTTCAAAATATTGTTATCTATTTTAATTTTTGTTGAGTGTATTTTCCCAAACAGAATACATATTCTTTAAAAATCCAATTCAATTAGACTCGAATTCTGTGTAAAAAATCTGTATTTGGCCAATTCATTTCAAAATTGCTGACCCAAAATCCTCTACTTATCTTAAAGTATCCATTTAAATTTTAAACAAGCTCTTCTGGAATATTACTAGATATTTAAGAAACTTTGACATCCACTCCTAAAATGTATTTTTTAACTCTGAAATTCGATAGTCATAAGTTTTTCCGTATATCAAGTGGCAAGAAAGCATAGATATTTATTATCCATTGCAATATATTAAATCTTTTTTTCTATCTGTAATTGTTTAGAAGACATTATTTGTATCTTATTTCATGTTATATAATTATCTGTATTCCTTATGTTTAGTTTCACCAAAAACAGATGAATAGAGTTAATGAATATAATCAGTTTAAATGAATAAATCTTGAATAAATTTTTAGGGCAAACGGTCATGCACTGTAGCTCGAAAACAAGCATGAAAACCCAAATTTTTCTTTTTAATTTCCCGATTCTCTTTCAATGTAGAAATCAAAAATACACTTCCCAAAAAATTTACATCACTTCAAATCTCGCCCTAGAACCTCTTTAAAGCAGTTCAATGAAACTTGTGTTTTTTGTTGGATGCATTCTACCCTAAAGTAAGAAACCTAATCGAACACCCCTTTTTCCTTTACCGTTTGCTGTGTTCTTTTTTTTACGACCGCTTCACAGATACGAATGTTGATGAACTTCTCGTGACAAAAATATATCTTTAATAATGTCATTCATAGCCATTCACTTGTCAAAATAATTTTCGGACGTGTCATAATTATTATCTGAACAGTCGGCACCTTTATCAGGGAATTATGTTGTTTTATAAAAGTAATGTTGGCCGTTGATTAAACAGTTCATTTGTTGACTTGTCAAAACATGATGACAACGGATGACAGTGCCTTTCTAGCAGGACACAGATCAACAGGGGATGCTTACTCTTCACGCACTTGATCCCACTTGTGTTTACAAAGGTCCTTGTTCGTCCAATCTACAAAGCATTAATGAGACTAATCACTGTTCATTATCTTTACTTTCTCATTCCAATTAGATTATATCATCTGAATCTGACAATACGACATCATTATCAGCCCATTTGATGACCAAAAATTATGCCACATTTTTTGTGTTGTCATGTACTTTTAGATGCACGACATTTTCGGACGAGGAATCGTTGTATCTTCCACCCAGCGAACACGGTAGACTTTGGTTCTCTGTGCTTTGTGACGTAGCTGTGGAACAGCTCCACGTGACTCTGATAAAAGTCCGGGAACTACCAGGTAAAAACTCACCGCCACAGTAATTCTAAAAGCAGTGCTATTTAAGGGGAAATGAGCCATCGTCACAATGGCTGACTTTCGTTCGAAACATGGATGAAAATACCACTATCAGGGTTATATGTCAATTCATTTCAAATTCAAATGCCTAGCGGAGTAGCTCAGTAAGTTAGCACGTTGCCTTCTAAACTGCAGGTCGCGGGTTCGATTCCAGTAGGGGTTTTAATTTTTTTTTGAAAATTGCTTTCTACTAAAATTGCATTTTTTGACGAAATAGAGTGAATTTGAATTTTTTTAATTTTCAAAATATTGTTTATATCCTCTACTTTTCATCCACGTCAAATTTCTCTGGTGTATCATTCCACCTTAATTCCTCTCTAATGTTTTCGTATTTCCTTTTCTCTATCTAATGTTTTCGTATTTCTTTTTCTCTCTCTGTACAGGAAGAGGGAGAGATAACAGCCCTAGAGATCCTTTTGTTAAAATATTTCTGCTACCTGACGAACGCAATTGTAAAGTGTCGAAAGTGAGGCGGAAAACCCTGACGCCGGTGTATAACGAGAGTGTTACGTTTCAGGTAAGCAACTCTTCAGGTATACACACGTATACGATGTAACGTTTTCAAAAATCAAGTTATTAAAGAAAAACAGCAACGACATAGCCAGAGGGATCACGATCGCTGACATCATCACGACGTTAAGACTATTTGTCTCACTTCTAATTGCCGAATTCAAATTTATGCAAACACGGAAACTGCTACATCATTTTAATTCCGATAGACACGTGCAGATTTGATGGAGTCGCGTGACTATGTGCACGTGTTGGTAGCGCCGACCGTGAGACGTCAGATTTCTAGCACAGTATTGGCAGCACGACCCCAGCTGCTGGGAAATCGCCACCTGTAGGCATCAGTGTGCGCGATGCCCGCTGACGATGAAATAATCCTCAGACGAAACTGTCACAACACAGCAGTTTCAAATACGATTTACGTTTTTATGTCGTGTGCGATACACAATATTCATCTTTGTGTTAAAATCTAAAACAAGAGGACACGATTCTTGCGTGAAGGTCATTTAATGCAATTACCAATATTTTACGTTTTTAATGTACATGTATTTTTACCAACTGTAATGACAGCCAATTCCTCGTGAATGCGATGCAGGTGTGAGCAATGTGCGCATGAATCTTGCTATTTATAGTACGTATTCTGATGTCACAGCTGGGAATTCCAACAAAAATGAAAGTAGAACGTAAATACGTAATGAGTATGAACTGTAACGCGCTTCTTGATCGTGAAGTATGCCGATGTTTTAGCGTCTAACCTCATTCTCAAAAATGAGATATTAACCAACGCCCTGATGGGCGACACGTTTTCTTTAGAACATTCTTGTTTGAAATAATTAAAATTAAGTTTTATGAAAATATGGCTTTAAGGTCATCTACTATACTTAGAATTATGTCTTACGAGTTGGGATGGCACCCCGGGGGGTTTCAACCTATACTTTTGGGTACAGACGTCCCGCTGAGATTTCCAAACCACCCCATAAATATATTCAAAATTTTTGAAACCAATACCCATTCTATATTTTCTGTTGAAAATTCTGACCAAATCATATATTTAATACCAAAATTGTGACCTATTATTGTATAGTTGCCGCCCATTCAAGTAAGTGCACATTGTAATTATACCCGGGTTTTAGTTATATTTCGGGAAAATGTCCTAATATTTTATGATTACAGACCTTAGAGGATGACATCCAGCAAATAAATTGGCATATTAAAAATTGTCTACCCATTGATATAACAGATTGATGAAAATGGCACCCCCCATTGATATATTTGACTTGTCAAAAAAGCGACCCATACCAGCGGCACGTCTGTATATAGCAATATTAGGAAGAGGTCCCCCGGGGATGGCACGAATATATTGAAAAACATATCAAGCGACAGCTGAAAATTTCCGATACAAAATGATAAAACATTTGTTATCTATCCGAAGTGAATTTTGTGACACTATCATGAATTCTCATTATTTCACGTCATTGTAGATATCTCCGGATAATCTGAAAACCAGGGTGTTGCGTTTCTCCGTATATGACGTAGACAAACGGCGGGTCCGACACTCATTGGGTCATATTTTGATCCCTCTACAAGATATTGATCTCACGAGAGGTGACGTCATGTACAGAGACCTCGAATTAAGTTCACAGGTGAGACACCTTACCATGCTTCATCAGCAGATGTTAGAAACACAACGCAGAACTGCCACGAAGAACGACTTACTTTTACAAGACTGTTGTCCTGTCTTTCAGGTTTATGCAGCGATGGGAGAAATAAATATAGGGCTTAATTATATGCCTAGTGTCGAGAAGATTAAAACGGTTATCATAAAAGCAAGAAATCTTCGGCAGATTGACATTGACCAGAACAAAAGTAAGTGTTGTCGATAAAATGTCGCGATGATTGATACATGCATGGCAGACTCTCACTCAAAAGCCAATGATCTTTTTTTTTTGCAGATGTTTTTGTGCGAATACAGCTGTTGCATGGGCGTAAAGTTTGCAAGACGAAGAACACCATGCTGCAACGAGCGTCGACAGAACCGACTTTTAACGAATCCTTCTCTTTCTCTGTGTCGGGAAAGGTTGTCGACACTTGTAGTTTTGAAATCTCGTTGATGACGACAACAAAGACGCCATTCAGCCATGACGAGATCTATGGAAAGACTGTGATTGGTTCCTTCATGTTCGCGCGCGGGAACGAACTTCTTCACTGGCAGGAGATGATGAACAACACGCGGTCCACAATCTCCAAGTGGCACCAGCTGTCGGGGGCAGCCCACCATACTTAAAACTATTGACCCATCCCTGACACGGTCACAAACAACGCAATCAAAGGAGCTGTAAATCTGTACAGGAGATTAGTGTAGCCCACTGTCTTCAATGTCTAATCAGGGATGCATGGGGATTAAACAACTTGTCTCAATACACTGGGGTATTAAGCTGTGTTAGTGTGTATTGAGAAAGTGTTAATTCGCTCGTGCATTCTCCCGGATCTGAATTACCTTGTTTATTTCCTATGTAACCTTTCTGAAATATGTGTTCATGTTGTGTTCTGACTGCCTTACATTATTGTAAAAGGTTTTCCTTGGTATAAATACGCGGAATCTCTTCCAATATTTTAAGAAACAGCATGACTTGATCATTATTGGTCAACATATTTTAGTACACTAGCGATTTCTTGAAATTGTAATAAAATTTACCGGGTGGGGTAGGGACATCCACCATAAATGACCACACTATATTGCAAAAATGACCGATCCTCGGATGGCAAAGGTTATAGAAAGAATTATAGAAGTAATCCACCCATATTCTAGAGCAGTCACCGGGTTGACATACGATATTTCAAGTTTTTTTTTGGTAGGGAGGGGGATTCAGTCATCAAAGTAAACTGTATAGAAATTTGATGTCTTGAATCTACGCAATGAAAATCAATGTTACATTGTTTTTTTTCTTTAAATTTACATTTAATGAACATCATAAAGTCTCGAGATGCTACTTACAGATACTTGTGATAGTATGTAGACGTGTTTGTCCATAAAATCCATTAAACTACAAGATTGCTTTGTTTCTTATACAGACATGTACAATATGCCAAAAGTATTTCGTCATGCAACATGGACTCCGCGTATTTCAAAGATGCTGGGGTATATGGTTTTTGACCCGTCCGTGTATCATAGCGTACTGTTGACTGGATAGCGCTTTCCTTTTGTTGATGGATTTCCAGGAAACTTTAGGAAATGTTAGCAATAGAAAAAGCTTGGATGGGATGGATTTTCTGAGACATCTGTTGAGGGGGCGGGGGGGGGGGGCACGTTTTTGGGAGGAGGAAAAGCCATGTGTCATCTTGATAACGCTTTCATATGCCGATGGGTTTCCAGGATTTGGGAAGTTGTAAAAGCTGAGATGGGATTGCTTTTAGAGACATCAACCAATGGAGACAACTTTTTTGGTAGGGAGACTTGGTTGGGGATCATGGATTTCTGATGGTCAGCAAAATTTGAACGTCAAAAGTGAGATACAGTACTCATAATTCTTCGTTATATAAACAAGGGTCGTGCTATGGTTTTGTTGACATATGCTAAATATGATAGGAAACGCTTCGTTTCAAGCAGAATCTACAAATCACAAGTTCATTATGAACACAGTCAAACAGTTTCTAGTGTTTCTCGCATCTCATTTTGTTTTAAACATGGTGTTTTCAAAAACACTGCACGGGCCAAATGTTTACATAACAAAAAATCTTGCGGTATCTCTGAGGGTATCTCACCTGTAACTCAACGACTGACATTAAGATTTTTCCTGACCATAAGAAATACCTTAATTAAGCATTGCAAACATTTAGGAATGAAGCTAAATTTGACCTAGGTTATACGATATAATCTAACTTGGTGCAGTTTACGCTTAATATAATCCGTTTCGAGGATTATAAAGCGTAAACTGCACCAAGTTAGATTAATTTATATCGTATAACCTAGGTCAAAATTGGCTTCATTCCTTACAATTTAATTCAGAAATTTGCATTAAACGTTTTGTGATGAATAACTTGCGAGATAATAAGAATTTTGCATGAGGCGGACGAATTTTGTCGTAGCAACAAAGTAGACACACAACGTCAAATGCATTGTGACGTCATTCTAGGACGTCCCAAAGAGCAAGCTGGATTATACAAAATAACTGCAAACTTCCGCCTGAGGTCGTTCCGCACGCAAAACTAAAAGCTAAGAAGACCCAAAAACCGGGGCAATTAAAATGGGTAGGATGAAAATAACTGATGTTGCTCAATCGTGTTTTAGCCAATCAAATTGCTTGTAACAAGTAAAATTAAATTATTAAAAAATGGAAAAAATAAAATTTGAAAATATTTACCTCAAAACTGTTCATGTCCCTTTAATGATGGATTTCCAAGGAACTTTGTTAAGTCATTAGCAATAGTAAAAGTTTGAATGAGATTGGTTTCTTAAGACATCTGTCGGGGGGGATTTTTAGGAGGGGGGGGCTTCCTTAAATATAATCATGGATTTTTGTGTATAGCATGTTGCCACCTGGATAGCGCTTTCATTTGTTGATGGATTTTCAGGCAACATTATGAAGTTGTTAGTATATGATAGTAAAAGTTGAATGAGATTCACATTGAGGTACCAACGGTGATATGGCGAGGAGGTGCAAAGTATTATGAGCGCGCTGACTAAGGTCCTTTAACTTTTGTTTTAAATCTTTAAAAATATACTACAGTATGCAGATTTTGTAATGGTTTGGATTGTGGATCATTCGCTGGTTATTCACTATATGTGTTTAGGATTCACCAGTTTTGTCAGTAAAAAAAACTTTGATGTTTCAATGTATTTAATTCTTGAGCTATGAAAAGACTGACCTTTTAAAATTGACATAAAATCTATGAGAAGAAACAAGTTAATTTTGAAAATATATAAACGTCTCGGCTGTTTGCATCATGAGAGCATGAAAACATTGGAAAAAATGAGTGTGCGTTTTGCATTATTAGATAACAAAAAAACAAAAACAAAACATCAATAGCACAAACAATCATCCTTGGATAATAAACATAATGAATGGAAATATCAAAGCGGACCAGTTTTCCACATAAATCAACATGACATTTCAGAATAGAAAATGGTTCACTTTAAAAAAGGAACTCTGTAGAATTATGTATTGCTTACTCATTTTGTATTACATGTATATACTTGCTTTCAATTTCTGCACACACACACAGAATAATTAAAAAAATTGTGCAATATAGACAATATATAAATCTACAGTAAGATGAAAGTAAGTACCTCTTGCAAGAAACAATAACTGTAAGATAAAGCCGAAATCTTAAATTAGTAAAATCTTAAAAGTGATAAAAATATCGAATTCAAATTTAAGTAAAATGACCATCTACAAGTATTGAATGAAGAGCAGAAATAAATGCAAGTCTGCATGCACATATATATGATAATAGCATAAGTACTTGATGATTTCAACGATATGTTTGATCATTAGAGTATGAGTATACTTGTATATATATAATGTGAAAAGCAAAATCTTTACAATGCTCCACATTCTATACAAAAAATGAATGCACAGCAAGAACTGTACATATATCCCTCTGAACACGCGACATGAGGCCTGCTCACGTTCCATCGCTTATTATTACTGATTATTGCCCCCATGTCTGACCGGCCTTAATATTGCCTTCATGTCTGACCGAGACGTTACAGAGCAGTCATCATATCCTCCTCGGCCTCGTATTCCTCGATGACCGGAGGGCCGGGTTTGAATGTCACAGACTTGGTTCCTGCTGGGGGCTTATTCAGGTCACTTGTCGCTTCATCCTCCAGACTGCCTGTCTTGCTTAATCTTTCCGCCATATCCGTATTACCGCCGCCCAATTCGTCATCCTCTAAGTCACTTGCCGTGTTATTTGACAGTCGTTCACCTTCAGAGACAGTTGAGCTAATATCATCATCAGTCGTGTCGCCCGTTTCCATGGCAATAAATATGCTCTGTCTCCCATTTTCTGATGAGTTTGTCTGGCAGACATCACCAATGACGTCGATCTTGGCCCCAGTGCTGCCACCTATTGGTGTTGCCGCTGAAGCCTCCATATCATTCTCGGTCTGTATGGACCCAGAACGACTAGAGTCGGACTCATTCTCCACTCCACTATCCGCATTGCTGTGACTGATTTGCTGGTTTCCGAAGTCGTTATCGTTCTCTTGGAAGTCCAGAATCACTTCCTGGGATTCGTATGACGCTGTTCTTTTGCGGGTAGTGGGCTCTGCTGCGTCTGTTAGTGTCTCAGCCTCTACAGCAGGAGAAGTCCTGTAAAAATATCCATAAAATTTACAGTGACCTTGATTTTTGTGATTGCAAGGTTTATTGGTCACTTATTGAATACTGGCCATGACTGTAATATATCTAATATAAATTGTCTGAAATCACGACGTAGAGGTCGTGAATTGAAGTGGAAACCCAAGAAAGGCCGAGTGTTATAACTGACGATCGGACAGCATACTAGCGAATAATTTCGGCACCCAAAAATGCAAGTTTCTGGTCGTTGGGAAACAAGATACATATTTTGTCAGAAACTACTCTGATTGCCCACACAAGTACTCTGAAGTAGATATTAAGAGCATGCTTGGGTTTCTTATAGATAATATTTATGTAGCCTTTGGAGACCATGTCTTCCAACAATCTGTTGGTATTCCTATGGACACTAATTATGTCCCCTTATTGACAGACTTATTTTTATATTCATGCGAAGCAGAATTTGTCCAAAAACTGTTACGGGATAAAAACCTTACATACATGTATAGATATATTAGATGATGTCTTATCAATTAACAATCATAGTTTTCATAATTATGTCCATTTGATATATGCAGACGAACTCGATATAAAGGACACCACAGAATCTGACATATTATATTTTACTGAATATTGACTCTAATGGCAGACTGACAACTACATTATATGATAAGCGTGATGACTTTAATTCTACAATCGTCGACTTTCCTTTTGTATGTAGTAATGTACCACTATCACCTGCTTATGGTGTGTATATCTCCCAGTTAATTCGATACACAGAAGCATGTCATGCGTATGAGGACTTGTTAAAGCGAGCCAACTACTAACAAAAAAGTTGACGTGCAGGGTTATAACGAATCTCGTTTAGAGTCATATATTTCGCAAATTTTAACGATCGCTAAATGACCTTTTTGCGATTACAATAATCACTAATCATATGCTGATTGATTTGTTCATACCCTTTGTTAGACTGTCATTTTCGTACTAGATTTGACGACGGGTAACCCGTTTACTTTGTTCGACTACGGGCTCACGGCAGGTGTGACCGGTCAGCAAGAGATGCTAACTCTCTATGGACCTGATCTGCTGCCTTCCGCTTTTGTTGTCGGAGGTCCGTGTTGCCCTAGGACTCGACTTTTGTTATATGTTTTTAGTGCTTAAGCGCATGCGCAAGCGCTTATTATGGACCGTTTTGAAACGGAAAGTTGTCCGGTCAGAGCCTTCTAGCGGTCAACTGTATCGTAAATTTTCAATAGCCTCAGTGGCTCAGTACACCTCTAGAGTGGTATACGATAATGATTGATATACAGAAACCGGTACGTAGACTGGTCTGCCGTGTGATATCGTATATACGATCGTATGCTATATAAAATGGCGAAGTAACAAAGTATCAAACGTAATCATAGTCCAAAAAAACACATACAAAATCGAGTGTAGGGCAACACGGACCTTCGACGAAAGCGAAGGCAGGATCAGGTGCCATGGAGGAGTAAGCATCCTCTGCTGACCGGTCACACCCGCCGTGAGCCTGTAGTCGAAACAAAGTAAACGGGGTTACCCGTCGTCAAATCTAGTATGAAAATGACAGTCTAACAAAGGGTATGAAACAAATCAGTCAACATATGATTTAATGATAATTTGTAATCGCAAACAAGGTCATTATAGCGATTATATCAAACGGCAAGCCAGTCAAACCGGTACGCTGTCGATGATCGGGCGCCACGCCAAATCAACGGCAGGTAACTGCGAGTCACGGGCACTAGAAGTGATCAGATTATCTATATTAGGAAGGTGCTAATCCCAGTGGCCTGGTGAGCTAATACAAATGTACTAAGGTCGAAGTCAAAGTTTTAAACAAATTGGCCAGAAAATTCAAAGGTTTTATATTCAAATTAAACTAAGTTTAAATATAGGAAATTACAAGAGGAGTAATCTTTTTCATTTCTTTATTTGTAGACGTACGTACCGTGATCTACGCGTGCCCACTTACGGCTAATCAAAATCAGATCCTCGAACTAGGATTATTTACATGTAAAGGCAAAGATAACGAACAGTGATCATCTCGTAAGTCCTAAATAGAATACAAAACAAGAAGTTGGACATCCACGAACCCTGGACACACCAGAGGTTGTGATCAGGTGCCTAGGAGAGTAGTCATTCCTGTTTGACCGGTCACACCCTGCATGTTATCAGAATCTCTTCAGATGGAAAACAAACCTGAACTCGACTTTGCTTATTACAATCAATTTAGATTGCTTGATGGAATGCATGGCGATCAGGCTAACGAAGCTGACCTTGATTGGGCGACCTGATACAGGGCAAATGCAGTCGTTTGTTTCCAAGTAAACATGTCATCCATCAGTAAGATTAGTGTACCTAGACTTGTTTTAGAATCTTCAGTCAATTTATTATGCAGTTAGAGTACGTGCTAGTGCAATGT
>CAJDSM010031296.1:1680-6680 GCA_903981925.1 Ostrea lurida
ATTAACCGTAGTCTCTCTCTCTCTCTCTCTCTCCTCTCTTCTCTCTCTCTCTCTCTCTCTCTCTCCTCTCTCTCTCTCTTCTCTCTCCTCTCTCTCTCTCTCTTCTCTCTTCTCTCTCTCTCATTATACTAATTAAATTATTGTGTAACGGTTAAAGAGATAGTGCAGCTCATTTTGGGCAATAATTTTCAAAAAGAATCATTTCTGACTAGAAAAGTTCATTCATGATATCTTTTAAAAAAAATAATATTTTGGAAAGGAATAAGGTGACTCGGGGTTGAAGAAAACAATCACACAAATTGCAGCTGTTCACTATCCCTTTAAGTAACAAACTCAACAACCATATCATTTTAATATCTATGCCTATATTATAGTTTACAACATACGTATGGAATCATGTAAGATAATGCCCAACAAAATAATTCCAGAATTTGTACAAACTTGAGGCAGTGTTTGTCGTTAGCTCTACCTATTAAACTGGATTTAATTACATAATTTTAAACAATTCTTAAGTTTAGTTTTAGAAAGTTATTGTTGATTTTATCAAGAAAAATAATTGTGTTGCAAAATTACGAACCTGTTATCCTTGTCTTCTGAATGAAACAGGTGGATGGAACAATATTGCTCAGGATATTGTAAAAATCTAAATACTCAACCCAATTAATAACTTTAATGAAAGCGCCAATGAATACAAACAATATGGAAATATCAAAATCTTCTGTCAAATTTTTGAAGCTCTTTTTGAACCCTTTACACCTGTTACATTTTTTGTCTAATTTTCTTTTTTCGCGGTAACCTGTTATCTGTTTATCTGTCTGTCTTTATTTCAGGTCCCTGTGATCTGGTTTCCGAGTGAATAAAGAACTAGAAATTGAACTTAAAAAGTCGTGCAGTTACGAGTACTTGAGAATCATGCAAACCATCTATATAGCATCGTGGCAGATATATCATGCAAACCATCTAATAGATCGTACGGATAAAAACATCCAATGCAAACCATCTAAAAGCAATCATATAAACCATCTATTAGATCGTACGATATATCATGTAAACATAAATAGATCGTACGAATATATCATGTAAACATAGAATAGATCGTACGGATGAATCATGTAAAACATCTAACAGATGATCGTACCGATGAACCATATGACCTTAACGACTCTAAAGATAAATTGATCAAATGACATTTTTTTAAATAAAAAATGTTACGAAAGATCGACTAAATCTCAGATCGGGGCATTTTTAGATATGTATATTTCTGAAACATATACGTGATTGGTTTACTGCGGTTAGACCTTTGGACACTTCTTGTAAGTTTGAGAAATGAATGGTAAAGGAAATACAGCTACTCAAGTTACGTGTATTTAAGGATATCAAAACGAATGTTCTTGTACAAATATTATTCCGAAATGTTATATAGATCTCAAATGTTGTATAATAGCCAGGAATGATTTGGAGGGGGAAAATGTGGAGAGCGACCAAAAATTGGTACCTTTCCTTCCGCTCAAGAAAGGGTGGTGTAGAAGCAATTCTAATTACAAATCGTTATACTGGTCTCCCAGTGTAACGATTTGAGAGGATCTGATTTTAATTAGATTGGGTGGTAGTGGTGAATACCCCAAGGTAGCAAAAATAACCATTTTGTTGAAACTTGTTCAGCCGAGGGGGTTGGAAACAGGGTGGATGGGTGTAAGTGGTGGAACTCCATATCTCCTCCAGACCCGCCACTGCTAAAAACAAATCAAATCCCAGGAGTCTTCCGGATTGTGGAAAATGAAATCATAAAAAAAAATATGATTTTTCTTTTAAATCCCCTTTGACGCAGTTTTCTCGATAACCACAGGTATTTGTGATGTTATACTTCGCTTAAATAACACACCCTGGAGGGGATATTTTAAAAAATGATTCCTATTTTTTTTTATTTCATTCTGTTTTTCATAATCCGGACGAACAAGCCCTGTGCTTTGAATAGGAAGACTCTGCTTGCACTGTGATGCTCCCTAGAAGGTCCCAATACCCTTTTAAAAGCCTTTTAAAAGAATTTTTATCAACTTTAGTGGTGACATTTCCCATGAATACTGTATACAGTTATATGTGATTCTTGAGGAATATAACACGTTTGGCTGGAATTTCGATAGAGAATGAAAATAGAATGTAAGAATGGATGATCAAGTTTATTCCCAACAAAAACGAAATCTTCTTATTTCTAGAAAAGAAAATACCATCAACCACCCATCATAAGTGATGAACTTTATACCTTCTGAGGTGAATGAAATACATTGGGCCGTCTATTAACCCATCATATTGTGTTCGGTGTAGTCTCCATTCAATTTTGGCCCTTTTACTTCATGCATGCTGCTATATACATGTATGTATATTCGTATTGAAAATTCGCCTCTTGTTTACAAACATTTTATTTGGTATTGTAAATATCATTCTAATTAAATCTGCTGTTTTGGGTAAATTTTTTTCATATTGTTTAAATTTCTATATTCGTTGATTCGTGCAATCTTATCTTCACGCCATGATTAGTTTTTCCTTTACTGTTTGTAACTATTCAAGTCCAGTTTAAACTTCTTTTTCTGTTCTTCAGTTCTCTTTCCTTTCTTGTTTCAAACCTTGTGTAGAATTGATATAAGTGCATTATGCGCTTGTTTTTCCAATCTCAACATATGCAAATGATATGTGTGCATTATGTTCTTATTTCTTTGAAATAGATACAGTTGAAACCAGACTAATGTAAATATCAAAAAACCAGAACTACGTAAATATCAAAATTGACTATACCATGAGGGTATGGCAGCGATCCTCGCCGGCAAACTTTTTACAAAGCGCGTAACAGCATGCTGGCAGTATAAAGCTTAGCACTTATTGTCCAAATTAATGAAATTTATTTAATCTAGATACGCTCAAATATCCGAACAGAATTAAAAAACAAACCTATCATTAGTTGTATCCTACATTTATTCAGCTATTAAGGAGGCGGATTCAAGACCCCCTTGCCCATTTTTTTAAAGAACCAAAAATACACTGTCCAATGTGTTTCTAGATATTAAAAGGTGTGACTTATGAATAGTTTATCATTTGTTGTGTAAACAAATATGGGAGGTATGTTAATTATTGTTTAAAAAGGTTGAACAATATATGTTAAATTGCTTGAATGGCCATTAAAAGTTCAAACGTGGACTGTGCAAAAATAAGGATGCTTTAAATATTATAAAAATCAACCAATTTACAACACAATATAAGTACAATATAGAAAAGTTTTGGTGTGTCGATTATTGAATAAACATATTTTCATGTTAACAATAAATAAAAAAAATAAATAAATAATAATCGAAAGGGATGGTGGGATTCATACGACCATTGATTTTTTTCTCAAAACAAACTGGTATATTAATAAATGCATTCGGCTTTATACCAATGACGATACGTGTAGTTATGTTATCGTAACACGTGTCACTTTAATAAACCATTTTATAAAAACAAACCATTTCATGCGCGGATAAAAACAGATATCAACGCTTTGAACAAGTTGTATCGTATATAAAATACATATATTTAGAATCAGGTTATATAGAATAAATATTGATATACATTGAAATATTTAAAATCTTATCAAATTCACCGATATAAAATCCGCGTGGGCAATGAAAAAAATAAAACATAAATAAAATCATGAAGTTGTTCAGTTGGCATCGTGGATAAAAGTAATCTGTAATAAGATTTAATTTATTGGCAAACTGAATTATTGATCAAAAAGACGGTCTCTAATCATTGTAGATAATATATAAAGCAGAATTTTTATTAATTGATTTTTTTTTCTTTAATTGTACGTACGTAAAGGAATGATACAAACTACTTACAGGTGAATAAATCTTTCAAATTTCTAGATAGATGATCTTTATTCAAATTTTGTTTACTGCATCTTATTAAAAATACGATGTCTTCATTAATTGCCGCCTTCTTTCTAGTCAATTTCGAATGAAAAACCATTCGTAGTCAATTATTCGAGGATCAATTGTAAACAAGTTATAAGTCAAAATACTGTGTATTGTGTATATAGTTAGAGAGTAACTCGTAACCCGCCCCCTTTGTATTAGGTACTTTTGTTAGGTTCTGTGTGTGTGTGTGTGTGTGTGTTGAAAGAAGAGAGAGAGAGCAGAGAGGAGAGAGAGAGAAGAGAGAGAGAGAGAGAGAGGAAAGAGAGAGAGAGAGAGAGAGAGACGAGAGAGAGAGATGAAGAGAGAGAGAGAGCGTTGTCTTATTGGATTAGGGTTTACACGGAAGTTGAACCAGGTGCGGTCGATTTGTTGTTCTGGACTCTTACGCCTAAGGTGCGAACTGTTAATTAGCTTCAAATTAACTTTACAATCACGTAATATCAATTTTGAAGGAAAATCATTTACTTCCATTAAAACCCCCGCTAAACCTGATACACACTTTAAGAACGCCAATCGAGATTCTTCCATGTCGAATTTAGTGTAAAAAATTTTGTCATCTCCACGAAGCATGTCGGCCATGCCCTGTTGAAGTCACACACTTTATAGAATATTCGATGGCCGTTTACAGCAATTATGTTCCAACCTCCTATTGTATGCAGGAGTTACCTAGAACAGTAACAAAACAAGATCAATCAAATAATACAAATCTGATTCAACAAATAATACTCATGAATTTGCAATGGGAAATGAACCACACTACTTTGAAAAGTTGTAAAGCTGCAAAAAATACCGTACGTAGGATTCCTCTATCATAATATATCATCTCTTTGGAAAACCTTAAGATTAAGGAGGGATGTAAGAGTTAACCCCACACCACTGTTTAGTATAATGGGCAAAGGGACCAGGTTGGGGATAGGGCGAGACCCCCTCCTTGCCTTGATCTTGATCCAGAAATGTGAGGAGACTCCAACCTGATCTCAATCTAATCCCTCTGCCTCGATCTGATCCGGGTGTTGAGAAGACCCGGTCCATCCTGCCCTGATCTGGTTCCTT
>CAJDSM010031296.1:11680-12735 GCA_903981925.1 Ostrea lurida
AATTACATAATTTTAAAACAATTCTTAGTTTAGTTTAGAAAGTTATGTGTTGATTTTATCAAGAAAATAGATTGCTGTTGCAAAATTACGAACCTGTTATCCTTGTCTTCTGAATGAAACAGGTGGATGGAACAATATTGCTCAAGGGATATTGTAAAAATCTAAATACTCAACCCAATTAATAACTTTAATGAAAGCGCCAATGAATACAAACAATATGGAAATATCAAAATCTCTGTCGAAATTTTTGAAGCTCTTTTTGAACCCTTTACACCTGTTACATTTTTTGTCTATTTTCTTTTTTCGCGGTACCTGTTATCTGTTTATCTGTCTGTCTTTATTTCAGGTCCCTGTGATCTGGTTTCCGAGTGAATAAAGAAATGAAATTGAACTTAAAAGTCGTGCAGTTACGAGTACTTGAGAATCATGCAAAACATCTATATAGCATCGTGCAGATATATCATGCAAACCATCTAATAGATCGTACGGATAAAACATCCAATGCAAACCATCTAAAGCAATCATATAAACCATCTATTAGATCGTACGATATATCATGTAAACCATAGAATAGATCGTACGGATGAATCATGTAAAACATCTAACAGATGATCGTACCGATGAACCATATGACCTTAACGACTCTAAAGATAAATTGATCAAATGACATTTTTTAAATAAAAAAAATTGTACGAAAGATCGACTAAATCTCAGATCGGGGCATTTTTAGATATGTATATTCTGAACATATACGTGATTGGTTTACTGCGGTTAGACTTTTGGACATTGGCTTGTAAGTTTGAGAATGAATGGTAAAGGAAATACAGCTACCCAAGTTACGTGTGTTTAAGGATATCAAAACGAATGCTTGTACCAAATATTATTCCGAAATGTTATATAGATCTTCAAATGTTGTATACTAGCCAGGAATGGATTTGGAGGAGGAAAAATCAGAAATTTGGGAAAGCGACCAAAGTTGGTACTTTTCTTCCGCCCAAGAAAGGGTGGTAGTAGAGCAATCTACTTACAAATCGTTATACTGGTCTCCAGTGTAA
>CAJDSM010031306.1:0-12069 GCA_903981925.1 Ostrea lurida
CCCATCTCAATAGGGAGCCCCAGAGATTTCCTGATTTTACTGATGTTTGATGTTTTTGCAGGTTTTAGCTCCATACATACCCCACACTGAGCCTCGACTTTCTCCAGGAGTGTATGTGTAAAGCTCTAACACCCACCCACCCCCACCCCCACACACACACCCATCTCAATAGGGAGCCCCAGAGATTTCCTGATTTTACTGATGTTTGATGTTTTTGCAGGTTTTAGCTCCATACATACCCCACACTGAGCCTCGACTTTCTCCAGGAGTGTATGAACTTGTGCTGTACGACTTCCTGAATACGGACTGTGAGGTAAGTCTATCTAGAGATTTCTCACCGGAACATAGAGTGTAGAATTAACAACGGAATGTAGAGTGTTTGAAATGTTTGACAGTAGATGAATGACATTATTATTTATAAATGTACAATGTATTTTAGTTCTACATTGTGATAAATAACACCAAAAATATTTTGTTTGATTTATTTTTTTTTCTTATTATATTGTCAGAAATTCCTCAATGTTATAAAAGAATGGCCCTCCGACCTGTACAATGTAGAAACCGTAATCACCGCCACGCTTGATCGACTGGACCGTGAACGGAACAATACCACGCTGCTGAGGGCATTAGGAGAGCTGTGAGTTATTTATAGTTACAAATGTCATGTGATCAATAGGATGCTTGGGAAATATTATTACATACATGTGATTCTCCCGGCGGGAGATAAAATCTCCCGATTTTGAAGACCCCTCCCGTCGCTTCCGCTAAAAGTTAAAATTCTCCCGCATTTTCAAAATTTTCAACAGCAAAAAAAAAAAAAATATGACCGCCATTTTTCAAATATTGAGAACGAAAAGTCCCGCAGACTCGTTAAACAGTACCATGAAAACCCCGAGGACTATCAAACGTCGTTTCCTGAATCTGTCACTGCTCAGTAAAAGGTGTTTAGTTTAATTTACACAGGCAATCAGGTGATAATTAACAATTTAAGAGGATTAAAAGGCTGTTTCCTTCACACAGTACAGGTGATTTGATTGTATGTAGCACCAAAACTTGGGAAAACTATGTGTGGCCTGTTGACGATCGCGCCGTATCATTTGTGGATGGCTTGTGTAGAAAAAATAAAGACGCCCCGTAATAACAATTTTATTAGGGGTGTCTTATTTTTTTCTACACAAGGCATGTATTTTTTATAGGGAGTGTCTTGATTTTTTTTCTACACAAGGCCCTGTGCTTGTGATGTTTGAAAGTTGCGTTATCGACGATCAAAAAAGTATTCGGGCCAATTTACGTAACTTGAATTTTTTGAAAAAAAGGACTAAGTATCTAGCTAATTCAACAGACAGTGTTGTGAATCTGGAGTTTAAGTGGTTATTAAAGAGTTCCAAGGGTCCAGATTACGTCTATTGCATTTAATTCAATACATAGCTAGCTCTCAATGTGTAAACCATATAATTGAAAATGTTTTCAACAAAAGCCCTATAATGAACTTAAAAACCCTTCACAAATACAACAACAAAATAAGGATGAATAAAATTTGAATTTAAAAAAAGCTCAAACACAATATTTATTGTAAATTATTTTAAAAAAGGACGCATAAGAAAACATTGAAAAAATGTCGACAAAAAGTCTCCAGTTTTCAGACCAAAACTCCAGCTGAAAAACTTCAAATCTCCAGTTGTGACATGACCATTCTGTCACATGTATGTTATTATTTATAGTAACAATAATGCAATGTGATAATGAAAATGTTTTGAAGTTAGTTATCTATAGGATAACAATTTGTTGTGTATCAGGAAATTAGTCCTCTATAATGATGAAATAAGAAATGTTTCTGGGAGTCTTCTATTGTGATCGTACCGGTCGCGGTGGATCAGTGTTCGAGCTCTCAACTCGTGATCGGGAGGTTGTGCGTTCGAGCCCAGCTGCATCCAACCTAAGATGTGAAAACACTGTAAAGGACTTTAATTTCGCTGGGTTAAAATTTCGCGATTTTTGTCTTTTAGCATTTCGCGATGGTTTAAATTTCAGCAATAATAACTATTCTTAAGCTAGAAATTCATATACTAAATACAATGAAAGCACTCGCTATGCGTTTTTTATTTTCGCGATAGTTGCGATTATGATCCGCGAATTATAGCGAAAATAAAATCCACGACAAATATTTCCCCCTTTGCAGTAAAGTGTGATTGCTCCTTCGCCAAAGTTGCTTGCAATTAGAGTGAGAATCACGGGTCTTTTGGATATGACCTTAAAAAACGGACGGTCCGTGATCGCAGCAGGTGTGGCACGCAAAAGAACCCTCAATGCTAAAAGCCATGAGTGCTTGAGCATAGGTTCTAAATTTGGAGCCCTTCACCGGTAATGGTGACGTCTCAATATGAGTGAAATATTCTCGACGGGACGAACAGCAACAAATAATCAATCAATCAATCAATCAATCTATTGTGATGAAATGGGAAATATTTCTGGGAGTATTTTGATGAAATGTTTGATCTACCGAGAGAGTTATAGTTTTATGTGTGACAGGATTTCTTAATTCTTGTACTCTGTTTATAGTTATTCATTCATTCAACCACTTAGTGTGAGTTACATATGCGGTCAGTATTTTTTTAACGCCTCAATGCAAATGTATCTATTGATAATTGTATTCTGTAGGTACACAGTGGAGAGACAGTATGAAAAGAGTCTTGCCATTTATTTAAAGTAAGTAAAATATAAAATCAACCTTCATTCTCTCCCTGTCAGCAATTCCTCAATTTTTTTTTTTTCAATATCAACATTGAATTAGCGCTTTATTAATATCAACATTGAACTAATCCTATTTAAATTTCAGTGACTTGACTGTATCAATTACTGATATCAATGCTATTCTAACTTCCCCCTTCTTGGATTTTTATGAAGATTCCGGGGGCATACAGTTTATGGTCTGTCCGATTGTTCGTTTGTCTGTCTGTCCGCAGGGAAAGTTTTAACATTGGACATAACTTTTGAATGACAAGTGATCGGACTTTCATATTACACATGTGTGTTTCCTAATACAAGCCCTTTCTAATTTTTGACCTGACCTTGAAGTTTGACCTACTTTTCAAAAACTTTAACTTTGACCATATCTTTTGAATGGTAAGTGATAGACTTTTCAAATTTCACATGCATAATCCTTTAGGCAAGCCCCTACCACTGGCATGTGAAATCCGGGGGCATCAGTGTTTTACAAACACATCTTGTTTGTGATTATATTTTGACTTGATTCACTCCCAATATTTATGTCCCTGTGGTCGAAGATCAGAAGGTATATTTTTTTGGCCTTTCTGTACACTATTATCAGTAAGATAACTAAGCTACATAGAAAGGGTTCTCCCTGTAGAGCATTTTATAGTAAGGTTACAAAACTAATGTTTTACAATTTGTTGTAGAGCTACAGCCCCACAGTGGTGCTTTTGGATTCCAATTGCTTGTATCATCTGTATAAGAATTATTCAAAACTTGAATTCTTATCAACATCATGATTTGATGATGATTTTTTATTACGTTTTGGAATCCCCTGTGTGTCGTTGGTTAATCAAAGAGATAGATGTAAATTGTTAGATTTGTAGATTTGATGGACAAAGGAGACCAATAGAAAAAGTGAAGATCATATACCATATATAACTCGCCATAAGTCGGATGTTGTTTTGAGATCATTTTGACAGATTGCAACATTGAACCCGGCTTATAAAGTCGTCAAACTTTTTGCCAGAAATTGTTGACAATTTAATCAATTTCATTACGCTGATTTTGCCCCTTATTTCAAAAATATTTTGAGAAATGATGCGGTTTTAATTATTATTTCTCCAAAATCAATATCATGTCATTCTTTATATACTCTACCTGTGTTCAATAATATTCTTTTTTATATTTTTAATCTAGACTAAATTGTCTAGATGATTGTAATAACCGTTGGAGTTGTTTTAAAAATTGGTAGATTTCGCTGACTAGAAAAATGCTGATCTCCCTAGGACTCGCCTATAAATAGAAAATAAACTTTTGGACCAAAATTTTACTCCCAAAAATCCGACATATAGGCGAGTAAATACGGTATCTAAATTTAGTTAATTAATTCATCTCAGTACGAGATAGTCCTCAATATTGACCTTTCTACATCAGGTATTACTCCATCGCAAAACCCAAGGACAGGTAACTCTAGCATGTTTACCATGTTGTCGTGTTTGATAATGTTGCTTCCTTATTTTGCGCGGGTACTTGTTATAGTAAAATGGTTCATTTACGTCAAATCGTGTCAATATATATTTATATATCATCTGTGAAGCACGAGTTCTTACTGTATTTTAGCGACAGAAAATTAAAAACGAGTAATTTTATTTCGCAAGTTACGAAATTACGCGATCATAACAATTTCTTCGCATATAAGGAATCGACAGTATTAAAAATTTCTCTCTGTGAAGAATTCTAGTCTAGTATTGTTAATATATAGCGCCCTCTCTTACTATTACTTGTTTCTGTGTTGAATGATTCTTTATTACAAAACTTGTTTGTGCTTAAGGGGGATCACTACATCGTCAGAATGGCTGACTTCCTTTCGAAATATGGATGAAAATATCACTATCAGGGTTATATATCAATTCATTTCAAAATTAAATGCCTAGCCGACTAGCTCAGTAAGTTAGCATATGATGCTTTCTGAACTGGACATCGCGGGTTTGATTCCAGCAGGGGTTTTAAATTTTTTTCAAATTGCCTTCTACTAAAGCTGTATTTTTTGATGAAATTGAGTGAATTTGAATCTTTTTATTTTCAAAATATTGTTTATAACATATATCCTCTATTTTTCATCCACGTCAAATATCTCGGGTGTAGCATTCCACCTTAAGACTTAAATTAGTTTCAGGATGATGAAAAAAAAAGATAAAAAGTTTGAATTTTTTTTTTCTAGACAGGAGATAATTTTGCTAACATATCTCACACACTTTCACACTCATACCGTGTTGGTAAGATGGTTTACAGTTTCAATATCATTGATAATTGTAGGAGAAAAAAAAGTAGGTATAGATAAGGCCAAATAAAATATTATGTGTGTTTCCTATACCACAGGATTTTAAGTCCAGGTAGGTAGGTAGGCAAAGCATTTTATTTTATTGAAAAAATTTAATTGAATTTTAAGAAATTTCACGGGACAATTTTGGATTTTTTTTGGTACGACTTTCATTATGATAATAAAATGATTCAGGTCGGACATATTTTTTCCAGGTAGGTCAGGGAACCGGAAACACACATATTATTTTATTAGGCCTAAATCAATAACTGCACCAATAAAAACAGGAATAAATATTGCATAGAATAACAAATTTATGTTCTTTTGACATTGTCGAAAAGTATTTTCCATTGATGCCAGGAATTTTCAAATTTTTGTATTTCCAAGTTTTGATATGCAAGACATTGTTCAACCATATATTTGTTGTATAGACAAAACAATAGTTCCAGTAGTTTAGGCAATTTGCCTAGAAAGTTTGAATTACTGGTTACCACCATTGACTTTCGTGTAATTTTGTGAGATTCTCGTTTTCACCAGACTTCGCATGTGCAATCTGTTTCTCGTGAATACGTCACGCATTTAAATCTGCCGCTCACTCTTGTCAGTTTCAGTATCTTGTATGTAGGCAACTGCCTCATGTATTGCAGCCCTTCACCGGCAATGGTGACGTCTCCATGTCAGTGAAATATTCTCGAGTGGGATGTTTAACAACAACCTTTGATATATATTTGTCAGTGTCAGCTTTGATATATCTGTCAGGGTCAAAATGCCACAACCAGCGTTCCCGTGTTGAAGATTTTAAATATAGATTCTTCCTCATTAGCATATAAAAACAGGCCAGTTCATACTTCAACTCTCGGCCGATATAATGCATGGTGTATTTTTAGCTAAAAATCTTGTCTCTTTCGTACAAATTCCAGGTTACACATTCAACAGTCTTTGTTGTGCAGACCTCCATCCCAGCTACTCCACATTTTGATTCGTCTAGAGACTTGTCTCTTTTAATTGGAAATGGACAGGTTTTGAACTAAAATGTTCAAATTTTAGATTGCCAATTTTGATGTTTAAAATGCTTAATCAAGTTTTTCTTAGTTAATATGTCAGTAAAAATTTTAAAGTCAGTTGTTGAGTTACAAGTAAGATACAGCGGTCACAAATCTTAACTATGTATAAACAAGGCTCGAAGGCTCGAGCCTTGTTTTTGTTTACAAAATGTAGAAAATATCACGTTTAAAACAATATGAGATGTGAGAAACACTAAATACTGTTTAATTGTTTTAGAATGAACCTCTAATTTAAAAACATCTGCTTTAAATGGAACGTTTAGTAGCATATTCAATATATGTATTATAATGCTGGTTTTTTTTAGACTCGGAAACACTGATGTGTTTCAGCTGTTGACTGATCTTTACGTTGACGTATTTTTACGCTGTTTTATTTTTTTTTGTAGACCTGTCTCTTAAGACTTCAGCGCTGTTGATCAATCTTTACGTTGTTGTATTTTTACGCTGTATTTTTGTAAACTAGGAAACACCGATGTATTTCAGCTGATGACTAATCTTTACGTTAACGTTTTTTTACGCTGTTTTTTTGTAGACTTATCTCTTAAGACTTCATTGCTATTGACTAATCTTTACGTTGACATATTTTTACGCTGTATTTTTGTAGACTCGGAAACACCGATGTGTTTCAGCTGTTGACTAATCTTTACGTTGACGTATTTTTACGCTGTTTTTTTTTTTTTAGACTCGGAAACACCGATGTATTTCAGCTGATGACTAATCTTTACGTTAACGTTTTTTTACGCTGTTTTTTTTTTTTTGTAGACTTGTGCTCAAGACTCAGTAGCTATTGACAATTCTATACGTTGACGTATTTTTTAACGGCTGTTTTTTTTTTTTTAGAACCGGGAAACACCGGATGTATTTGCAGCTGATGACTAATCTTACGTTCAACGTTTTATTTACGCTGTTGTTTTTTATTTGTTGAAGACTTGTTGTCTCAAAGCACTTCGTTGCTATGGATAATCTTTACGTTGACAGTATTTTTTTAGACTCGGAACACTGATGTGTTTAGCTGATCCATAGTACGACCTGATTCTGTCGGATCAGCGATAAAAATCGTGCCAAGCTGATGGAGTTTCGACGAGAGACTCAGGTGCGCGCGCTTTTCATCGACAATATTGGACAACTTCCTGTGAGTATACATATCGTGTAAACGTGATCATAATGAGATCTTGAATCGCCAAGCGGCCGACAATATGGACAAACTTCCTGTGAGTAACAATATTGATACCGCGGTCTTTGTCGACAAATGGACAACTTTCCTGTGATAGTACAATATCTGAATCACCGCGGCTCTGATGACAATATGGACAACTCCCTGTTGAGTCTGAAATGTCATGGTTATTGTAAACATATTGCAGGAAGCTCAGGTAACACATCAATACCGCGTAACATCATTAAAAAATAATCAACATACTCAATCGCCATTGATGATCTTTCTTGTGGAATTTGTGTGAAATGCTGGCTTTAGAGTGACTGGTTTAACCCATGAAACAATCAACATGATTGTCTTACAGTATATGCTTTGATTTAAGACACCAGTAGGAATTTAAGTACAATGCTACCATAGGCACACTTATTCTATGCTTGCGACCAAATCAAAACAGTAATCTACAAAATTAGTTCTCCATCTCATCAAGACAAATTTGTGGCCGGCCATCTGGCAAACTAAATCTAAGCATAAAACTGAGAATTTGTACAGTGATGAACGTTAAAACATATGCCGTATGGCTCGTTGGGTTCAAATGCTGTTCCTGAATTGGTTTCATTAGTAATTGTTAAAGCCGGTTTTTGTATTGATTTGACTATGGATTGCCTCCGTTCTATGGGCTCACGCGCGGTGTCGACCGGTCAACAGGGGATGCTTACTCCTCCTAGGCCACTGATCCACGTCTATGATGTGTCCAGGGGTCGTGATGCCCAGCTTTTTTTTGTATTCTATTTAGGACGTACGAGATTGATTCCTGTTCGTTATTTTGCCTATTATTATATACTTTCAATGTTTAATCTCAATTTACACATTAGTCTCTTACAGTAACTTTGATTAAATGTGTCCTGTTTCTTTTTTTTTGCAGATTGAACAAGTAGTCATAAACAGCTGGAAACAATTGGAAGTTTCTATATTAGTTAAGTCTGAAGTTCTCCATCTGATAATAATGTGAAGAATATTCCAGTGCTTGGTATTACATAAATCTGTACAGTAGTGCTCTGATACACTGCTTTGTCATACATGATTTGTGGTATTAGATAAATATACACTATATAACTGATTGTATACTTTGTTACTTCGCCATTTTATATATATAAACTTTAAATATTACTGGTAAAGGGGGAATGTTGCGGATTGGTTTTTATTGTTGAAATCGCTATATTCGGATTATATCAACTATCGTGAAAATAAAACATCACGAAGTGCTTGTTCAAGTTATTTGCGTATATAATTCCATGGGCCAGTTGAATATTTACTATCCATGAAACTAGCTTGATACTATCGAAGTTTTTTGACCCCATCTTTTGGCATACATTGATCACTTTTTATGAAAGTTTACTTTCATGTTTCGGATTCCAAATTTCGTTTGAGCATCACTGAGAGGCAGTAATTTGTCGAAATGCGCACTTGGTGATAAAAATTGGTACCGTATATTATTTATATTTAAAACCATTTGCGAAAATGTTTAAAGATAAAATTGCAGATTTTAATCCGCGAAATTAAAACCATTACATATTGCGAGTTGTTTATTTTCTTTGTCCCCTTTTGTAGAAGAGACCTAGTAGCTAGTACTATACTAAGTCAGTTAAATGTATTTACTAACAGTGGATATGAAAGTGAGAGTCAAGAAGAATAAATCAGGCCTGGAGGTTATAAAGCTTTTTTCTGTACTCATAACTCAACTCGTTACCTTTGTGCCGATTTCATTTATTCTATGCAGCCCATTTTGATTTGAGTAATTCAGATAAACTCCCAAAATACTAAAAACATTTTGTTTCAAAGTTTTCATAAGGAAATTTAATCTCCTGAGTTTGAGCTTGAGTACAAAACATGCTCAAAAAAGTTTTATAACCTCAGGCCAGAAGTTCATACACTTACTGGCTGTAATTACTAGCCTTGCTTAACTCCTGTCCTTTCAGCCATCAACTCGGACATTCTTAATAATTTAATATGCCTTGTTTGGAGTAGAGAAATGAGAATATCTATTAAATAATACTTGATTTTTGACGCCATATTTGGACAAATAATTTATATGTCTGGAAGGTGGTGTGAGGAATGAAGTGATACTGGAATACTCTGGAATTTTGGCCAGTATTTGGACAATAATTTATATGTCTGGGTGGTTGTGAGGATGAGAAGTGATACTTAGGATAATTCTGAATTTTTGTCGCCAGTATATGGACAAAGTTTGTCAGTGTGACCAGCAGCTCTGCAGCGTCCACAGGAACAACTCCGTCAAACTCATAACGCCGAATTCGCCCCCAAGAAGTTCTCCCTTCTAAAGAGCAGCATCACTACCCCACAAGGGCCCGATGGACGAGTGTCAAGTCGTGGACCTTATTCCGACGTCTACTTTACTGGTAAGTGTGAGTTGGTATTCACTATTCCTACAATGAGCCATGGACAGCTGTCAGTCCGAGGATTATTCTGGAAGTCTATTGACTGGGTAAGTTTGAGTCGTAGATAGTAAGTTTGAGTTCAGAATGGGAAGGTCTTTGCTAGAATGGTACAAGTTATTTACTCTAGGTAAGTCGGATTAAAACATGTACGTCGAGCCTTCGTTACAAGTGGCATTCAAAATACAGGCAATTCGCCTACAGGCAGAATTTTTGTGGTAACAAATATGCACCACTATTTATTTCTCGCTTCGATTATAACGCATATCGCACTTCGGCACCGGCAGTATTATTGGTAACAAATATGCATTTGTCACTATATAAAATTCGATTATAACGGCAGGTTATTTCTGAGTTCTTTAACGACATGTTGAAAAATGTCCTTATCTGGCATATTGAAGCACTATTTTAACACTTAAGGTTTTAGAAATGTGAGATAGAGAGACCACGAGTATTGTATTTGTACGTACTTGAAAATAAACGCTACGTGTAATTTTAGGAGATCGTTATTGGTATATTGTGCTTGATGATTAAACAAAGGGATAAACTCATACAGTATAAAATAGCATTAACGTTACCGGCAGACTTTGTTATAACGGGCAAATGATCTGGAAACGAACGTGCGTTGTAACGAGAGCTGACTGTAGTATCTTACAATGAACCACGGACAAGGCCACTGCGGGGACTTTTCCAGAACACGTGCTATTTACGGCGTAAACTCTGGAGTTGGATTGGTCCAACGTACAAGTTCATAATATTAAGTCTGAGTCTGAATGGGTTGTCTGTATAAAAAATATTACAGTCTATGTAGCTTCTCTAAGTTTTGCCAACCTTGTTTGTTTGTTTGTTTGTTTAGGTCGGATGAGAGATTTGAGAAAAAAGCCTGGACTGTTTTTGTTTATTTGTTTGTTTTAATTAGGTCGGATGGGAGATTTGAAGAAGCCTTGACTCTGTTTGTTATTTGTTTGTTTGTTTAATTAGGTCGGATGGGGATTTGAAGAAAGCTTGACCTGTTTTGTTTATTTGTTTTTTGTTTGTTTGTTTGTTTGGTCGGATGGGAGATTTGAAGAAAGCCTTGTGGCTTTGATCACAATCAAGAGTTGAAGGACGTCAATCAGGCCATCGAGTTCTGCAAGGATTAAAAACGACGAGGAATTGTGGGGCCGATCTCATCCAATTCAGCATTGATAAACCATGTAAGTAATACCAGCCGATCTCATCCAGTTCAGCATCGATAAACATGTGCGTAATAGGGATTCGTGTTATGTAGTGAAAATTATAGATTAAGGGTCAAAAGGGGATACTGATAAATTAAGGGCTTTAATTTGGCGGGGCTAAAATTTGGATTTTTATCTTTTAGATTTTGCGATTGGGTGAAATTTTGCGAATAGTGAATTGAATCTAATCTAGAATCATATACCAATACATTGAACCCACATACAATGGTTTTATTTTCGCAATATAGCGAAAATAAAACCCACCGAACATTTCCCCTTTACAGTATTGCTCCTCTAGCATATCAGGGTCCGTGTTTGCTCAACTTCAATTCATATTCTGTTTTAGATCTTATGAGATTGATCACTGCTTTTCAAATCATAATTTTCACAATTAATAAAAACCATGTAATAAGTACTGTTAAACGAGAATATTTATTTATAGCCCATTTGACGCAGACGTACATTGCGCTAATTAAGTTGTACACTAAAAAGGTTTTATTGACATTAAATTATTGACAGATTCGTTGACTAATAAGTTTGCGCATAAAGGTTTTCAATTGCTATTACGTCTACAATATGTTGCGCCAAATATTCTTGTTTTATGGATATAACATTGAACACTTTTCCTACACAGCTTTCATTCTTATGATGTTTTTACGTACCCAGTATAAAGTTCGAACCTTGAATCATACACACGCACGTATCAATTCTTGTTTACGGAAATAATAAACATTGAACACTATTTCCTACACAGCCATCATTCTTGTTTTACGCTATAACATTGCCACTTTCCTACACAGCTTTCATTTTGTTTTACAGTTAACATTGAACACTTTTTCCTTACACACCATCATTCTTGTTTTAACGTATAAATTGAAGTTTTCCTAACAGCTTTCTAGTTTTACAGTTAACATTGAAACTTTTCTACCATCTTTTTATTCTTGTTTTCACGTATAACATTGACTTTTCTACACAGCTTTCATTCTTGTTTTGGAGTATACATTGAATTTTCCTACACAGCCTCATTCTAGTTTTACAGTTCTACATGAACACTTTTCCTACACATCTTCATTCTTTGTTTTACAGTTATAAATTGAACCGTTTTTCTACCACATCTTTCTTCTAGTTTTACAGTATAACATTGAACCTT
>CAJDSM010031308.1:2383-15378 GCA_903981925.1 Ostrea lurida
GTTTTCTCAAAAAATATCTAAGGGCACGATGATTTTATACAAGTGTATTAAGAATGTATCTATGAAATATATACAGATAACGAACGTTGTGTATGACCTTAAAATTTATCAACTAAAAAGATGCGAAAACTACTATTAGAAATATGTCTTCAAACCAATGTTTTTATGACATTTGTATCGTATGTTTTATTGAAGGTATCCACATGCTGGCTGAAGGTATCCACATACATGTTTATACAAGGTCTTTTTAATATTTTGAAAAACATGCACAATTTCAATTTAATAGTTTTTATTTACAAATTACGACGAACCTGATTAGTAGGAAACATATGCAATCTTAAAAAAGTGAAGCGATGTTATATTGTGTAAATATTGAATACAGCGTTAACGGTTTTAAGAGTTTCAATCAAATCTCACAATACCTTAATTATCAATAATTGCTGTTTAACTGCGTTCTTACTGAACATTATATTGATAAAATACGCATACTATCTATTCATGATGAGAAATTTCGCAAAATATAGCTTAAAAATATATCAAAATTCCAATAACTGTGGAATGAAGAACTACTGATTTCCAATACCCAATAAAATACATGTGCTCGTTATTTTAAGGAGGATGTAGGCTGAGCTTTTGAGAACAAACTGCCAGCAGGACTGCTTCACTAAGTATTTTACTGGTTCAATATTGACCCTCAGTGGCAAACATATTACACATTTACAAACTGAACCCTGTCCAGTTGAATTTTTTTTGTGTCATTCGGATTTTGAAAGGGTTTGGTAGGGACTATATATTTGTGGCGGGAAGGGATTGGTTACAAAAAAGCATGATTTTTACATTTCTATTTCATCCAATATACCTTCTATTGTTTATACCCCTATTACTATATTACAGTTTTAAAATTAATGATACAAGTAGGATGAGACTTGGAACTAGTTTCACAATACTGTTATTTATTATTTTGTTGAGATATATTTTCAAACGGAATACATATTTTTTAAAAAGTCCAATTCAATTTACTCGAAATTCTGTGCAAAATATCAGTATTTAGGCCAATATTTAAAAAAAAATTGACCGAAATCCTCCACTTTTCAAAGTTACATTTTAAATTTTGAGACAAGACTCTGAATATCATGTGAATTTTAAGAAATTGACATCACTCCTGAAATGTATTTTTTAACTCTGAAATTCGATGTCATGAGTTTTTCCGTATATCAAGTGCAGAAAGGTCATTATTTATTTCCATTACATGTATTAAATCTTTTTTTTATATCTGTATTGTAAGAAGACATTATTATGTATCTATTTCATGTAATGATTGATTTGTACTCCTTATGTTTTGTTTACACAAACAGATGAATGAAGTTTAAATGAATAAATCTTAAATTTAGATTTTAAGTGCAAAAAGGTAATGTTTATAACACTGTAGCTCAAAAACAAGCATGAAAACCCAATTTTTTCTTTTTAATTTTCCGATTCTCTTTCAATGTGGAAATCAAAAATACACTTCCCAAAAAATTGACATCACTTTAAACCTCACCCTAGAACCTCTTTAAATCCGTCGATTTATTGCAAATCTCAAAATCACTTGCGCAAATGAGCGATCCCCGACACAATTATTTCATTTACATTAATTTTTTGGGAATTAAGTGCTATTTTCCGTAGCCTTTTCTAAGATATGATAGCAAAGGATGGTGTTCGGTATGTTTTAGGTGCAGTTTTGCATAGGATACCATTGATAATGTTATTTTCGTTCAAAAGTTTAAATTTAATAGTTCACTTGACTAGCACGTTCAGCGTCAAGCGAGCCATCATAGTGTATTGCTATTGTTTACTATGATATTGTAGGATATTAAATGACCACCGGCATCGTTTTTTTTTATTATTGAAGGACCAGTTTTTTTGTTTTTTTTTATTTTTTTATTTTTTTTTTTTTTTGGTTTTTTTTATTTTTTTTGTTTTTGTCTTCTTTCCCCCCCCCCCCCACCCCCACCACACGCAGCTGAATATAGGGGTATGTGGGTTTACTGCAAAACCGGGTATCGATCATGCATTTTTTTTTCACAACTTTCGTTTGGTGCTCGTGTAGTAGAATGCTGTAAAAACCAAATCAAATTTACAATACAGAATTTATTTTCCCACAACAAAATACATTTCTATCACAAAATACAAAAGCTAAAGCACACATGTTAATTTGAATCCATATTTTTTTTTTTTTACAAAAATATACAACATGATATCTACAATATTTGGTCATCAAATTGGAACATCATTAAAATTACGAAACAGTTAGTGGACAGTTAATTTCCCCCTCGTGAATACCAATTTAAAAAAGCATACTATCCACTGTTGCAACAAATCTGAGAGGGCTATAATAGGCTATTACCTGCTGTTCAAACCTATTCACTGATTATAGACATTTAAAAAATGAATTCATCACACGCTGCTCCTCTGAATTAGAATCCCAAACTCTGCAAAGGAGTGAATCCCCTGTTTCAGTATTATTTTTTTTTTGATTTTTTTTTTGTTTGTTTGTTTGTTTGTTTTTGTTTTTGTTTTTTGTTTTGGTTTGCTTGCAGTGGGGATGTTTGCTGGACAATGTAAGGGAATTACACAATCAGAATACTTCGAAGTGTACGTGGATACTAAGGAGCAGGCCGATCCTGCCTCTCGATTCATGAACTTTCATACGCCTGCCTTCTCGAAAATGCTGTTGATCGTCACCACAAACATAGATATGATACTATAGACAGTCACCGCGCCTGGGAAAAACGTGCACAGGTTTATGTTCGAATCTTCTACGTAACAGGTGCGATATTATCTAAAACTCTGACCACCAGTTACAATGGGGCTTCCAATGATATTGGTGCCGAGCAAACTAAGACAAATTATCACTAAGTCATATGTTGGACTGATTTTGTTTCATACACTTTGCTAGACTCATTTTCATACTAGATTTGACGACGGTAACCCCGTTTACTTTTCTTTCGACTACAGGCTCACGGCGGGTGTGAACCGAATCGCAGAGAAGATGTCTTACTCTTCCATTGCACCGATTCTGCCTTCGCTTTTTGTCGAAGGTCCATGTTGCCCTATACTCGATTTTGTATGTGTTTTTTTGGGGGACTATGATTACGTTTGATACATTGTTACTGTCGCCATTTTATATGATCTGCAAAACAGGTCACAAGTTAGTCTTCACTTTACGACGGTAAACTTTATGAAAGTTTCAAATACCTAAGAGTGTAATACAGCAGCTTAACATGGCTGTGCTATTTTCTTAGTAACCATTTGACTAATTACAACGCTTCATTAAAACAGAAATACATCTAAGCAATAATATGATCACTGATCACTTTATGCATTATACTTTTGAGCTCTTCTGTACCAACATCACTTTCTCGGGATATAAACTCTTCCATAATATTATAAAATATTAATTCATATCACAAAAATGGTGAATCACCTAATTAAAGTAGGAAAACAAACGTTATCTTATTTTGTCAAAAAAAGCTGCATTCATTTATTTATTTCATGATAGTCCTGCATTTTGTCTTTTCAATATATTTAAAAGCACACTTCTTTGTTGTAGAACCAATCACAACATGTAGCTAATATCTAAGATACAACAAATTAAAGTGTTCTATGGTACACGTTATTTTCCCCACAACATACTACACAACAATATACAAAAGCTGAAAAAATATGAACGTTGTTTTAAACCCATGAAATGTAGCAAACAGTAAAAATTGACGAAGTCTACAACACATCGAAGATGGTAACATTTCCAATGATGGGCATTATATAGTTACGAATATCCCTGTCAAAGTCCAAGGGAACATAAAACAGATTTACTACAAAGATGGGGAAAAAACCTTCCTTAAGCTTTGTACTTGAACCCTTGACTCTGCAAATGCATGAGTCCCTTATCACTATATCCAGCTATGCATGTAGCTAATTTAATGTAGCTTTAAACATTTCATCCAAGTGCAATGACCTTGTGTGCACTAATTATATATATATAAGCAGCTGAATTTCATGTAGACGACATGACTACTTCAACAATTCCTTGCATTCATTTTTCTAAAGCGTCGTCCTTTACACACTTGCAACTACCACCCCTTTGCCGTCCAAATGCCAAGTAAAGGAATATGCCCTGACCTGCACTAAGTACCGTGTGAAGAAACGAAAACACTTGAAGATTCGTAAACTGAGCAAGGAAGCCAAACAACCAGGATATGCCCGTCAGGGTAGATAACCGGAAGTAGGCGGATACTCTCTTTTGGTCCTTGGACTTGCGCACGTCTCCCTCGCCATGGATTCTGCTGACGGTCACCATAAACATGAAGGTATTGATACAGACAGTCACACCGAGTGAAAGTGTAGAGGATCATTTCTTCGAGTCGTCTATGTAGCAGGTGCGCGTGAATACCCTAAATTCTGGCCATTGCTTGTAAATGTGACTTACGATGATATTGGTGCCGACCAGTAAAAAGAGAAGAAACAAGTTCATAACAAGACGGCAAATATGGTCAGAGTTGTTTGGTTTAACTTTACAACAGAAAAGTTTGTGAAGTTTCAAATACTTTATAATGACAAAGACTCATCCAAAAAGACAACAGATAGCAAAAGAATGACCAACATACCACGATAATACAGAGAGTTCGCTCATGAAAAATGTTGAAAATGTATATATGGTGTTGCAATTATCAGGAACACTGATAAGATTATTATATTGGTGTCTAACGAAATTATACTCGGTTGAACTCGTTCTTTCTTTAGCATGTACGACATGATCGTCATCATGGACCCGGCAGAGGACAGAGAAAGGCAGGCCACTGAAAGGTATATGTTTACTAAATCGTCTGAAGATGTTTGAAGGGAGTCAACTCGAGTTGATGAGCGGAAGTACCAATCCATACACACCTCGAACTGCATATTATTTAAGGATCTCTTAAAATAACTTGAGGGAATACATTCTCCAAGTTCTACAAGACACAGGGTAAAGTTCCTCAGTCGTAATTTCGCGTCCTCTGTCGTTATTCTTACCTTTGGACAACGGAACCACCCTGCCACAACTATCGTCGAGGTCTGTCTAGTGCAAAATTTCCGAATGTCTGCGAAGTCTGACGAAAAAGTCGGTGATGTCGATTTAAACGTCATGGGATAAATGTACAGATTACTCGCTGTGAAAAATCTTTTGTTTTCATACATATGAAATCTTTGGCCAATGATGGAACTTGACACATTCACATTGTGACCAGAATATGTGTTGAAAAGTTCTATATCGTAATTGATGCTAAAAGTATAAGTAAGTGTATCAATCGTTTCATCGATATCATGCCCATGGTTTACGGTTAGCTCCACCAGTGCCCCTAAACAGTTAGCACCATTCTCGAAAATATCAAAGATTTGAATTGAGCAAAGGTATCTGGTAACATTGTTTTGTGCTATTATATTCTCTAGAGCTTCACCTAGATAAAATGTCATTGAACTTAAAATTGAATCATCAACTTCATGTGTAGGCCGGAATATCATGTTCACTTCATAGTTATTCTCCCCCCATTCGGGGTACATCGGGCGACACTCCAGGTTTGGTTCTAAAACATACTCTGCTTCGCAAGTTACGTCGAGGCACTTCTTCTACAAAATCCAGAGTAAGAATTATATTTGTGATGCGACAAATCGTAAAATATTGAAAAGCTTTTCATGATATCCAATGTAAAAACATTTATCATGTGCATATTAAATATAAAAATTGGAGGAAGATATCACGTGTTTCCGGTCCTGAAGCAAACTAGTACAGCAGGGGGGGGGGGTAATTAACGATTTGGCCACGAACAAACAAGATATTACTCCGTACTATAATATTTTGCGTATTGTAGGTTCAAGTATTGGGATTTTTGTATAGCTAAACTCAAGCACCAATCTAATTGTTTTGGGATACATCATTTCAATCGTTTACAGAAAAAAATGTGTGTCTTTAAATCAAAGGTATGTGCCTTTAGAATCTACCTCCTTGATAAAATCTACAGTGGTGATGCAGTACACCTACCATTCGCTTGTCGTACACTTTGCCATCTCCACAATTCCTATCATTAGCTTCGACAACAGTTTCTCTATCTTTGTCAAAATCCATCAAAGCTGAAAACATCGGGAATTGGTTTGTACTAAAGCCAACGTTCTTGTTGCATTGAATTGGTAAATACTCTATTGTTGGTTCGTGACACAACGCACAGAACACGTTTTTGTACGTGTTGTGGCAGGTTGAGTATGGTACATAATACGAGTCACATGCCTGTATTAGGTAAGACCTCTCATTTGTCAGATATCCAGAATGGTTACATAGACGTGAATCCTGAACGGTAATGCATGGCTTTACCAAATCAGCCACGGCACCGGTGGGATAAAACAATATATCGCAAACCGAATTTGAATCGGAAGCAATTTTAGAGAGATCTTCAGAGTTTTTATTCAATAGCAAAAATGTCCTATCACTACATAACACCTGGTTTTCTTTCCAAAATATCAAATTCAGTTCTCTTTCGTTGTTGCAGAGAGCGCATTCTAAATTTAGGTAGGTTTCATTGGTAGAAATGGATGTAACGCGCCTGGATGACTTAATATTTTTCTTTTGTGTGTCACACGGATCGCCATTGGGACAGGTTTTGATTATCCAGTATGCCTGTACGTAAAAGTTTAAGAGCATGGTCCAAAGTGGCTGTACACATGCTAATGGGGGTTTGATCACATTGTCGTTTCCATGTATCTTCTCATTGGTAGTAGAACTATTCTCGATGCGGAGGAATTTGGAAGGACAGCAGGTAGATTTTCGAACGCAAGAGTCGTCACAATCACATGGAGTGCATGACGGTGCCATGTCGTAATCATAAACATATTGTCTAATGAAAAGGTCCCCATGACAATTATCTTGACTTGGACATAGGGTGATGTACTGTCTCATTATTTCTCGTGATGTTTGGTTGGAAATCCATGATGTAAGATTGTAGGCTTTGGATACATCTTCGTTTGAAGGATGGATGATATCTGGTTTACCACTTGGTATGCCAAAAAATCCGGCGCACGGATCAATCAGCGATAGTAGCGGAATGATGATTAAAATCTAAAATGATACCAAATCATTTGATCATGATGCATTTCATTTCTTGTTGCCTATTATAATCCATATCTGTTTTATGCATCCAACTTGACTAATTGATTAATTTTCTAGAATTAAATTTTGGCTACAATAATATATCTATACCAATACTTATCGGTATAATGATCTTGTTTGCGATAACAAACTATCATTACAGATGCGACCCCTTCAATTCTAACCTCTCGCCCAACCAGTCATGGGAAGCAGTCATGAGAACTGTTCTGAGTTAACTTATAGTAGACATAAATCAGTCATAGAACTGTTATAAAATCATGAAAATCACAATTCATAGCAGAAAACAAAAATAGTAAAAAAAAAATGTTTTTAAAAAACGGTCTTATCTTTATTTTTTTTTACCTGAGACACATTTGCACACGACCCGCAAGTCGATCGCAAGGCGAGAGATAAGCCTCTGCAGATACCAGCACATTATCAGCAATCATCAGTACCTACAGTACTTTCACAGTACTTTATCAGTGAATATCAGTACTCACAGGAAAAACCACAGTAAATGTCATCAATTATCATTAAACACAGTAATTATCAGTACCAACAGTAAAAATATCAGTACTTTATCAGTAATTTTCAGCACCAACAGCACAATGTCAGTAATTATCAGTAAATATGACACTCAGTACAGTTTCCGTCCAGTAGTGGAAGTTGCTCATGTTTTATTTTGGGACCGGTCTATGCCCAGGTGGGGCTAATCCAGCCAATTCTATAATCACATGTAATTATATCTTCATAATCAAACCAGAACTTGAAGGAAATCAGCGACGAAAAATAATTATTTAATATTTGAGGACAAATTGCGTGATTCTAGATTTCGAAGGCAGACAGGGAACTGTTCTAGGTCAGTCATATATATTTACATGTACCATGCGATGATTTTAAGTTAGAGCAGCTCTTTTCTAGAGAAGTCGGGATTCTGACCCACAACAGTCAGTATTCTTTTCTAGAACAGTCGTAGAACAGTTCTAGAACAAACCTAGATAATTTAGCGGAGCTGTTCTAAGATAATTTAGAGCAGTCTAAGAACAGTTATAGAACAGCTCTAGAGCAGTCAGCAGAATTGTTCTAAATTAAATTGGAGCGATCATTTGATCTGCTCAACGGCCGTTTTAAGAGAGCGTAGAGGTTTTAATTTTAAACATTATTTTATTATGCAAAAACATAATAGGATTAGGCAGCAGGGCATGCCTATGTAAGCCTTCTCCTTAGAGGTCGTCGCATCTGTAAGTAATATGTTGACTGAATTGTTCTATACCCGTTGCTAGTCATTTTCGTCCTAGATTTGACGACGCGTAATCTTGTTTACTTTCTTCAACTAAGGGTTCACGGCGGGTTTGACCGGTCAACAGGGGATGCTTACTCTTTCATGGAACCTGATCCTAACTTTGCTTTTATCGAAGATCAATGTTGTACAACACTAGACTTTGTATTTATGTTTTGGATGATTATGATTACTTTTAACACGATGTTAACTTCGTCAATTTATAATTATGAAAACCAAATTTGTTTTCTTTAATTCCTATTTCAAATCCTATTATTAGAATTACAACTCATAAAACAAACACTTTCAACTTACCATCCTGGCTTCAAATCTTCAATTGTTCATTATCAAAACGTCTTCACTTCTTATATATGATATTCTGTGTTAACGTAAGCACGAAACAACACTAGGGTTGGGATTAATTATCTCACAAGTTAGGTGTTGAAGCCAATTTTTTCACATGTTCTTTCACAAATGAGATGACACTTCTTGAAGTAAAACATCAATGCCTTGTTTTTGCATTTGAGTACAAAAAGGCGAAGTTAACATTGTGTCAAACGTAATCATAATCCAAAAACATATACAAAATCGAGTGTAGGGCAACACGGACCTCAGATGACGTTTGATACTTTGTTACTTCGCCATTTTATATGTCTTTGAAATATGAATTTCACTGATGTAAAATGTATATACTTGTATATACTGTCATTTTCCTACTAGATTTGACTACGGGTAATCCCGTTTACTTTATTTCGACTACGGGCTCACGGCGGGTGTGACCGGTCAGCAGAGGATATGCTTACTCCTCCATGTCACTTGATCCTACCTTCGCTTTTGTCGGAGGTCCGTGTTGCCCTACACTCGATTTTGTATATGTTTTTTTGGATTATGATTACGTTTTACACGATGTTACCTTCACCTATTTGTATAAAAGAGCGCTGATTAATATCATAACGAACAGCGGAAAATGTAATACAGTATATCCTAAACGGAATATGAATTCAGAGTTGGGCAAATACGGACACCAAACAGAATACAACCATGATCCCCTGGACACACCACAGGTAGGGGCAGGTGCCTAGGAGGAGTAATTATCCCCTGTGGACCGGTCACACCCGCCGTGGACCTATTGTTGTGATTAGGTAAACGGAGTAATCCATACTTTATCGTAAAGTTAGTGTATAAACAGCAGATGGTATGAAACACATCGGACACTGATTTACCCAGTGATTTACCCAATGACAGATTGTATCAGAAAACTAAATCGTAATAGCGACCATAGAATTTTCGAAATATTTACTCTAAATGTGACTATTGAAACCCTTGCAACATCAGTTTGTTTGTCAGTATCATAAATCTTATTACGAATAAACAAAGAGTTGGGCAAATATGGACACTAGAAAGATCTGAAACAGGACAAAAGATAAGTATAGCATCTGCACAATTAGATTTTATATAGGGATTGATTTGTTGCTTGATTATACATTGTTTAAAATTTGGTTTTAGAATTGTTCACTCATATGGGGACGTCACCATTGCCGGTAAAGGAATTTAGGCTAGTGCTCAGCGCTTATCGCCTTTGAGCTGGAGGGATCTTTATCGTACCACACCAGCTGTGACACGAAACTTAGAATGTTACCGTCTCCTCTGAAGGAGTCTGAAGGAGTCGCCTCATACGATAAGCAATGAGTATTCAGGACCTATTCTAATCCGGGTCCTGACGGAAAGGGTGTAATGCAATAGTACATAGAAACACGGTCGAAAAATTGTTATCATGGAAACGTATTGCATGTTTTTAAAGCATATGGCTAGTCGATTGTTATCACAAAATTCTATTATAAAACTAGGATAGAATAAGTATTTTCTACAATAGAATATCAAAGACCTTACAATACCAAAACTAAAATGTTAATTGACACTATTCCGCTAAAGATAGATTCCTCTCAGTCTTAAAGATTGCCTCATTTTGATCAAGTATAACATTTGCGTTGTCTAATCACTGTTTAGATTTGATTATACACTTGGGTCTTATTCAAATCAACAATTATTATATTTACTGTTCAGACCTTGTGTTTCAAAAAGAATTACGCTTATCGGTCAGCAGAGGATGCTTACTCCTCCATGGCACCTGATCCTACCTTCGCTTTTGTCGGAGGTCCGTGTTGCCCTACACTCGATTTTGTATGTTTTTTTGGATTATGATTACGTTTCACACAATGTTAACTTTGCCTTTTTGTGCTTATAATTATGCCAATAATGATACATTATCATTAAACAATTATAGTCTACTCTCATCGGTCAATACACGTTTTCTTCTACCTGATGAGAGTATATCGAACTCGGTCATCATCCTCGATCGATATACTCTCATCATGTCAATAAAAGCATGAACTGGCCTCATCACTCATCGGAAGACGATTATTGAAAGTAAATTGGCGAAGTAAACAATGTGTGAACCGTAATCATAATACAAAATCGAGTGTAGGGCAACACGGACCTTTGACAAAAGCGAAAGCAGGATCAGGTGTCATGGAGGAGTAAGCATCCTCTGCTGAATGGTCACATCCGACGTGAGCCCGTAGTCGAAACAGAGTATACGTGGTTACCAATCGTCAAATCTAGTACGAAAATGACAGTCTAACAAAGGGTATGAAACATGTCAGTCAACATTATGATTTAGTGATAATTTGTAATCGCGACCTAAAATTTGCGAAATGATAACTTTAAACGAGATCCGTTATAACCCTGCAACTACAACTTTTTTGTCAGTAGTTTACTTCGCTTTAAAAAACCTCATACGCATGGCTTGCTCTAATAAAAATGATAGGAAACACGTCAATCTGCATTTCATTAAATCACAAGTCAAGATCATGATAAGAAACGAAAAAAATTCAAACCACTATATTGATTACTCTGGAATCATTAGAATTCATCGACGCTCAATTTTCATGGAGTTCGTGAGTACCCCTCACCCACGAATTTACATCATCAACGAATAAAGGCATTCGAATTATCTTTCTTACAAATATATAAGTCCACGAAATTACGTCAAAAAAAAACCTGTGAAAATTCAGCAATCTGCGCAAATTGGCCCCCACGAATTTAAATGTTTCTACAGTATTGATACTAAAACAATTTATAAAATATATTGTCAGCAAAATATAATAGTCTGTACAGATATAAATGACTAAGCATAAACTTTCTAATTCATGAAGTGCAAAATATATTAGCAGGTAATTTGAAGAACATACTTATATTTGTGAATGGTGATAACTCATCATTTACAATATTATTACACCAAAACGTTAAAAGGTGAACAATCAAAAGTCATAATGATGTAGTCCTGATCATTTAGATAAAACCGAAATAAGAATTAACACCATGAACTTGACGAAGCAAGGACTGGCTAACGCCATGTGTATCATATTCGTTTATGAAATTTAATACGAAACAAAACCTATCCTCCGAAACTTCTCTTATACAAAGGTTTACACCTCACCAAACGCCATTTGTCGAGACGAAAGGCATTGTTTAGTCCATTAGGTCCGAACTGTATTTGACCTTTGATCTACATAGTCCATTTTACTGAGACCAAGGTATGCGCGTGCTGCACAGTTAAATGTGTCCGGGTCTACTTTATGCTGTCAGGGGTAACCCATATGGAATACAAATTATGAGTTGGCNCAATACGAAACAAAAACTATCCTCCGAAACTTCTCTAATATAAAGGTTCACACATAGTCCATTTTACAGAGACCAAGGTATGCGCGTGCTGCACAGCTAAATGTGTCTGGGTCTACTTTATGCTGTCAGGGGAAACCCATATGGAATACAAATTATGAGTTGGCAAACACGGGCCTCTGCGTATACCAGGGGTCGCATCAGGTGCCGAAGGGGAGTTATGATCTCCTGTCGACCGGTCACACCCACCGCTAGTTCTTTTTTCTAGATCAGATAAATGGAAAAATCCGTAGTCAAAATCATTGTATTAAGAACGGCCCTACAAATAGTATGAAACACTTCGAGCATGATTTGGTCTGATAGAAGGTTGCATTGGCAAGCTAGATCTAAACCCAAAATAAAAGACATCACAGTCTTCAAAATTTGCTGTACACTATTTATTAGGTATTTGTTAAGCATAGACGTTAGCGGCGAACTAAAACAACACTACTTTGTATTTATCGTTAATTTCATATATTTATGTAGCAGCATTCCATCATCACTTGCATATGATGTTTGTGCCGTTCAACTATTTCGATACCGAAGAGAATGTTCTGTGCATGACAAGTTTTCAAACCGACGCAGGTTGTTTAAAAATAAATTGATATTACAGTTGTTTCAACAACCACGTTTAAAGTCAACACTTTGCAAATTTTATGGTCGTTATAGCAATTCAATTTACAAACGCGACCTGTCATTCGGTAAAATATTTTCCCATGTGTTTCACGTCAAATGAGGTCATTCTTTACAAACTCCTAGGCACTTGATGATATTTGTGGTATGTACAGGGGTCAGAACGCGTTTTAGTTTTAATATAGTCTTCTTTTGGGAGTTATCAAGGTT